>JASUDE010000749.1:0-17031 GCA_034509685.1 Colletotrichum cereale | reverse complement strand
CTATATAGTTTCTAGAAGTATATAACTATTAATATTATATTTATATTTTAATATAATTTACTATAGGTTTATATAATATAAAGTTTATAAAATATATAGTTTATTAAATATAATATATAATAGTGTTATATTTATATTTAATACTATATACAATATAAATACAATATATATATTTATATTATATAATACAAATATATATATTATATTCTTAATATAATATAATATAAATATATATATTGTATTTATATTATATTGTATTGTATTTATGTTGTATTTTTATATTATATTGTATTTTATATTTTTCTTTAATACTCTGCCTTTAGGTAATAAATCTCTAGCCCCTTAGGCTACTTATACTTCCTAGCCTTAGTACTAGTAGAAATAATACTAAACTAGCTAATAGCTATATAAACGTCTACCTTAACTATCCCCTTATACCCCCCTAGTAACCCTCTATTTATATTCTTATTATAAATTATTTACTATATTTTATTATAGTTCTTAGGAGTTCTCTTCTTCTCTATAGCCCTTCTACTTAATTAAATACTATTTATTCCTCTATAGACCTTTATATACTACTATCTTATTAATTTAGTAAATATTAGCTGCTTCTTTCTTAATTAAGACCTCTTAGGGCTTTACTATTAACCTATAAAACTTCTTTAGCTAAGATAAAAAAAACACGTTATAAATCTAATACCTTATCCCTAGGTTAAGTTTATAAGCTTTCTTACTATTAACTACCTAAGTAATTATAAAAGGCTTTAAATACTTATTTAATAGCTTCTTAAATAGGCGCTTTTATTATATAAACCTTATAAATAGTAAAACGTTTTCTCTAACTTTAAACTTAATAGCAGATTACTTAGTGTTATACTACTTCCTATAGCTTTTATTTAATACCTTTAGAGCCTATTAGATAGTAGCCTACTAGCTTTATAACTATTAAACCTTACTAGCTACTATTAAGACCTTTATTAGCTTTAGCCCTTTTAGCCTTACGTTATAAAGGTTTTATAGTATATAGCCTATAAGTACTTCTACTAGTACTACTTTAGTAGTACTATACTAAGATCTATTATAAATAAACTTAGCTATTAGTAGTAATTTTACTTAATTGTCTTATTTTAGGCTATAGAAAACCTATAAGAAGTACTTAAGGTTTTAGTTTTATTACTTTATTTAGCTATCTATTTAAAGGTAGTAAGCTATACTTAGTTTCTTTTTAATAGCTAGTAGGTAGTATACTACTACTTAAAAATAGCTAGTAAAAAGGGATTCTTAATTTAATATTATTATAGCTAAAATACTAAACTATAAGAAAACTCTTTCTATTAAGAGGGCTACTAGCTAGTCTACTATTAAAGTCTCTTATATTAGTATATAGATTATATACTTTATAAGCTAGTTAACTACTACTAAGACGCTATTATAAGTACCCTTAGTAAACCCTTATAACTTAGGTAGTTTAGTAATAAAGTTAAGGGTTAGCTACTCTTATAGCTAGCTAGGTAGTAATAGGGGTAATAGTTCTCTATATAGTTAGTAATAGTATAGTTTTATTTATTAGTAAGTTATATATATCTTAATATACTTAGTAATATTCTTCTTAAGTAATTTCTAAAAAAACGTCTAAGTAATCTATTTAATAGTATAAGTTACTTCTAGGTAACCTTTAGTAGGCTTATTATAAAACGCTATAAGAATCTTTATTTTTACTATATACTTTTTTAAGATAATAACCCTACCCTTATACCTTAAAACCTTATCTAGCCTTTTTACTTCGTAGTTCTTTAATCTCTACTACTCTTCTAAGTAAATCTCTTTATCCTCTTACTAAGTAGTAATAACCTCCTTCTTTAGGCTAGTAGCTAATTCTTCTAAAGTAGATAGCTATTTACCTAGTAGTTTACTATTCCTAATTACTATAACCTTTTACTTAAACTTATAAAGAAAACTATTTAGAAATATACTTTATACTTTCTATCTTTTTATATCTATTAGTTAGTAGTCTAGCTATTATAAAAGTCTATTAGTAGTATTTTCCTTTTTTAGTTAGTAATTTATCTTAAAGTTAAAAAGGGATAAATCCTATAGTAGTCTTACTTAGTAGCTATTTAGCTAAAGCTTACTAGTAAGGTAGTAATATCTTAAGTAGTTTATTAAGAATATAATTTTATACTAAGTATATAGTAAGTAGTACCTTTAGTATATAGCTACCTTTCTAATAGCTAGAAGCTTTACTTTTAGTATACTATATTATAGCTTTATACCTCTTAACTTTTAAAATAAGAAAGCTACTAGGTACTATTATCCCTTATATAGTTAGTAGAGAATTACTTTAATAGTAAAGTTTAAAGCGTTTATTTTAACTTATATTAATATTATTAGGTTAAAGTACTATAGGATAAAGGCCTAAGTAAATATAACCTTTAGCTAGTAGAAGGCCTCTTAAGCCTCTTTAGTTATTACTTATTTCCCTCCTACCTTAATAGTTAGTTAGTCTATAAGTAAGGTATATACCTTTAAGTAGTTTTTAATAAAATACTAATAGAACCTTATAAACCTAAGAAAGACCTATATATCTTTTACGCTAGTAGGAAGTAGCTACTATATTATTACCTCTATATAGTCTTACTTTATTATAATACCTTTAGGGGAAACTATAAATCCTAAAAACCTAATAGTTTAGCTATAGAAGACGTACTTCTTTAGGTTAGTATATAGGCTAGTAGTATCTAACTAGCTTAATACTATTTAAACTACTTTAGTATAGCTCTCTTTATCTTTTACAAATACTAAGATATTATTAAAGTATATAATATATATAACGTTTACTAGCTTAGCTAAAGCGTTATTTATATATACTTAAAAAGTTACTAGTATATTAACTAGCTTAAATAGTATAACTTAGTATTTAAAGTAACTATATTATATATAAAATACTATTTTCTATTTATCCTTTATATAGATTTTTACCTAGTAGTATATATCCTTAAGGTTAAGCTTAGTAAACTACTTAGCTTCTACTAGCTAGTTAAAGATCTCCCTAATTAGTAGTAGTAGTATTTAGTTTTTAATAGTAATTTTATTAAGGCTATAGTAATCTATCTAAAGTTATATTTTACCTCTCTTCTTAAGTATAAAGAGGATTAATACCTCTATAAGGCTTATTAAGAGTTTAATTTACCCTTTTTATAATACGTCCTTAATATACTTCTTAAGCTTCTTTAGTTTTTTTTTAGTAAGGGAGTAAATAAAGCTAAATAGTAGCTTTATCTCTAGCTTAAGGTTAATTAGATAAGACTAGCCTTTATCTCCTACTAGCTTAGCTACTAAGTTAATATTAAATATATATACCTACTTTTTATATTTTTTAAAAAGTATAAACTCCTTTTAGTTATTCTTATTATTCTTATTACTAACGTAACGTAGAAGCTTTAGTACCCCTTTAGTACCTCTTATATAGATATAATATATCTATAGGTTATATACTAGTATTACCTTTATATTCTTCTAAGCCTTTTTTATAGCCTTCCTCCTTTAAATAAGCTATAGGTAGCCTTCTTCTAAAGGGTAAGTCTACTTAATAGTTATCTATTTAAAGTTAGGTTATACCTTTTATCTCTAGGGGATCCCTAGGATAGTATTATAGGCTAGCCTATTACTTACTTAAAATATATTATACTAGCTTTTTATTACTTTTATATTATTAGTTACTTTTATTATTATTCCCTTTAACCTATAGTCTAACGCCTTTCCTCCTTATATTCTAACTAGCCTATTTCTTTTTTAGTAGACCTTTAGTAAGGCTACCTTATATAGTATCTTCTAATATAACATATTCTTATTAGCCTCTAAGTTAATTAGGGTTTTCTCCTTCCTTTATACGCTAGCTACCTTAATATAGAAATTTACCTTAAAGTAGTAGTATAGCTCTTCTTCCTAAGGGAGCTAAATACTATTAACTTTAGTAGACGCTAGTACATACTACCTACCTAAGTAGTAAGACTACCTATACTTATAGTACTTCTCCTCTATATACTTTAGTAAAATATACTTTAGTTTCCTATAGTTATAGTAGGTTAAAGGTCCCTAAGTGTATATTAGGGTCTACTAGTTACTTTCTACTTTAGTCTTAACTTCTAGCTTAGGTATAGGCGTATATATAGTTATTATAGGCGTTAAAGTTAAGTAATACGTCTTTAGTATATCTAGAGAAGTAGCTAATATAGGTACTAAAGTCTATATAGGTGTTATAAAATAAAGTAGGTAGATAGGCTAAAGGATAACATCCCTATAGGTATATAAACCTTTATATACCTATAGAGTATATAATCCTCTATACTACTAACCTCCTCTAGCTAAAAGGTTAACTATAAAGATATCTTAGTTCTAAGACCTACCTTTTATTTTATAACCTCTATTTAATTTCCTTATTATTACTTATTTCTATTATTCTTTACTTTTACACTACGTTACTTTATAAAACGCTAGTGTAATACTTTATAACTATTAAAGCCTAGCTATTCCTATTAGATTTAGAACGGCTACTAGAAGGGCTATAGTAATAGGGGTCTACTAGTTCTTCTTCTTCTATAGTCTTACTTAGTCTTGAGTAGTTATTTTTATATAGGTTTTTACTAACGTCTCTACCTTTTTTACTATATTATCTAGCTTTTAGTAAGAGGTTAGTAGTCTATATATAAGAATATAGCTTTATAAGTCTAGAAGTAGTTAGTTTAAAACGTTTACTACTTATTACCTCTTTAGTTAGGCGTCTAGGTACTTTATTTTAATAGCCTTATACTAGTTAATAAATTATTAGTACGTTTAGCTTAGTTTTTAATATATTTTATTTAGCTTTATAGCTATACTAAAAGCCTTTATATTATTATTAGTAACACTATTATAAAGCTAGGCCTTTATTACTCTTTAGGTAGTAGTACTTATATTACTACTATAGTAGAAAGTAATATAGCTTTTCTACTTATATAACGTATTAACACAGCCCTCCTAGTAGCTATTCTAGATTTAATAGGAATAGTTAGGCTGTAATAGTAGTAGAGTATTATACTAGCGTCTTATAAAGTAACGTAGTGTAAAAGTAAAGAATAATAGAAGTAAGTAATAATAAGGAAACTAAATAGAGGTTATAAAATAAAAGATAAGTCTTAGAAGTAAGGTATTATTATAGTTAACCTTCCTACTAGAGGGGGTTAATAGCGTAGAGGATTATATACTCTATAGGTATATAAATATATATATACCTATAGAGATATCCTCCTCTAGCCTATCTATTTACTTTATTCTATAATAAGTACCCCCCTTTAAAAGAAACACTTATCCTAAGTATACTAAAATATAAAAAAAAAGTTACTATTAATTTACTATATTATTTATTACTTTTCTCTTATATCTTATATATTCCTTCTTTACTTATTATCTTTAAAATTAATTCTTATAGTATAGCGCTTTTTACTACTACCTTAAGCTAAGGTAGCTAGTAAGTTAGGTTAGTATATATACTTAGTAGTATACTAGGGAATTATAACTAATAGGGTGTAAGTAGATTAAGAAGCTAAGGTAAGCGCGTAAGTATCCCTAATAGTGTTAGAGAGTTTCTCCTTTATACTAGTAACCTTATTAACTAAAGCCTTAAACTTATTACCTTTAAACTTATTAAGGGTATTAAAGTTATTAGCCTTCTTATTAAGTAGGGTAACCTTCTAAGTTAGCTTCTAAAGTTAATAGTTAAGGCTATTAATAAGGGCCTCTAAATACTTAGATTTCTTAGCCTTCTTATATAGATTCTTAGTAATTCAGTAAATACTATTAGAGTGCTTCTTAATAACTAACTTATATAACTTAGTAGTAGTTACGCCTATATTAGTAACCTTATAGGTAATATTAGCCTTAACGGCGTAGTTATTAACTTTTATATCTAGATTAGTAATATAGTCTTAAATTATATTAAAGAGAATAGTCTAGCTTTAGGTATTATATATATATATAATCTTTAAGATAGAAATTAAGTCTAATTACTAAAGTAGTAAAAAAGTACCTATAACTTTAGAGTTACTTTATCTAACCTAGTGTATAAAGGTAAAGCTAATTAATACTATATAAAAGAGAAAGTTACTAAACTAAAGCTTATTCTTCTTATACTTAGAAAGTATATTCTTTATAAGGGTAGTAACTATTTAGTAGAAGTATATATTAAATAAGAGGGAAATATACTAGTTAGTAATACTATTCTTATAATAGTTATAGAAATCCTCTAGCTAAATATAAATCTTATAGATAAGGGTGTTATTAGTATAGTCTTTAACTACCTCCTTAAAGCGCTTAATAGCCTTAGTATAACTAGAGATACTAGACTTCTTCTTATTAGTAGTTTTAGAAGTATTCTTCTTAATAGTCTTATCTATATTTTTCTTTAGGGTTACTAGGTTAGTTAGTATACCTAGCGTAATATAGGCCTTAGTCTTTATATTACTATAGATCTTAGTAAGAGTAATACTATTAAGGTGTAATAGGCTAGTATTACCTTATAATAGGTGTATAGTAACTTAATATAATTTATCTAAGCTAGAGAGAGAAAGTAGAAAGTGTAAATAACACACGGTTTGTATAGGCCTTTATCTTATATATATTATATGTATATACCCCTCCTAGCTAGTTATAAGCAATAGTAGGTTATAGTAGGCACTAGCCTAGCTATACTTATTATAGTGTAGCCTATAATACGTGCTTCCCTCTTACGCTATAGGGCTTTACTAGCCCTCTATAGTTACATACTATATCTTAAGAAATTACCTACTAAATAATCCTATAGGCTAGTAGGCTTATTATTTATTTTTCTTTTTTTTTTACTAGCCCTTTTATTAATATTATAAGTATTTATCTTACGTATAACTACGCTTTCCTTTTACTTTTATTATCCTTTTACTAATTACTAGTTATTAATTATAGAAATTAGATAATTTATAATAGCTATAAGTAAACTAATCCCTATGTAAGCCTATGTGTATATATGTATATACCTACTAATTAGTTACTAACTTATAAGATAGCCTCTTACTATCCCTAGCTACTTTCTATCCCCTAAGGATAATAAGGTTTTTAACCCTATTACCCCCCTTACTATAAGTTACTTTCTTTTAGTAAGTGTATTACTTAAGTTAATTAACTTAGCTAGGATAATAAAGACAATAAGAATAATAAAGCTAATAAGGCTAACTATAGCTTCTTAGTTATAAAGAGACACTACGCTAACGCCTTTACTTTTACTACTACTTCTACTTATATACTAACTATCCTTTATATATACCCTTACTTCTTATATATATACTACCTTACGTATAACTCTACTACTATCTATTATATAGAGAATATTAGCGCCTATAGGTACTACTATTTCTTCTATATATAGTCTAACTATAGCTACTAAACTATAAGTCTCTTATTACTTATATAAATCTTATACCTTACTAATATAACTTAGATCCCTAAGGCCTCTTTAGGCCTCTATAAGGTAATATCTATTACTACTTACGCTACTACCCTAACTACCTCTAGCTTTATAGAATATACCTCCTTCTAGCTAGCTATTAAGGCCTAAGAGGTTATAACTAACTTAGAGTAAGAGGTATAGAAAAGCGCTAAGAAGACGTGTAGAAAGCATACCTATAGTGTATCTAATAATACACCCCTTACGCCTACTACGCCTACTCCCTTTTTCCTAGCTATTACTACTACTACTACTACTACTACTACTACTAACGCTACGTATAGTAAGGTTACTTCCTACTTAGGTAGTCTTATAGCTACCTAAAGTAAGCGCCTTATTATTATAGTTAAGGAGATCTTAGTTTTTCTTAAGAGAGTAAGTATTAGTCTTCTTTTTTCTCTTATATAGCCCTTACACTAACTTTATATCCTTAGTTTATTAACTTTATTACTACTAACTTTAGTTATAGCCCCTCCCTTAAGTTAGGAGACTTTTAGTAAGGGAGTCTCTTATACGTTTTAAATATAGTTATTCTATATAGCTTTACTACTTACCTTATAAGGCCTAATTATTTTTTATAAGCTATAGCCTTTTAATAGAGATTTATTACTTATCTACTTATTATAAATTTTTATTTTTCTTTATATATATATATTACTTTTATTATGAATATTAATAGGTTTATACTTCTCTTTAAAAGAGTTTAAGGCTATAGTATTTTTAACTAATTTAATAGGTTTTTATATAGCTTTAGTAAAACCCTTCTAGCGTACTAGCGCCTAATGCGTTTTTTTTTTTTTTTACTACACTATTATATACTAATTATTTCTATAATACACTATTCTTTTTTACTATCTTCTATTAGGGGGGAAGGCTATACGTTATAAGCTCTTTAGCTTAGTAAAAAGTTATTCCTAGTATAATATAATAGGTCTATATAAAATTAGTTATAGATATTACTAAGTACGTTAAGTTTAACTATAAGGGGGCTAATTACTTTAGTAACTTAGTAATAGTAATATAGCTAATTAAGCTTATAATTTAGTTATAAAGAGTAATAATTACGTATTAATAGCTATATATTATTACCTACTTTAAACCTTTTAGCTACGCTTTATTACTTATTAGCTAATTCTTCTATATATTATTAGGCTATAGCTATTACTACTTATACTATTATAGTTACTTTAGTTATCCTCTATATAAGTTATTTAGTAACCTTTTTATATATATCTATTACTTTCTATATACTTTCTTTAACTATAATAAGGTTTATATAGTAGCTATACTTTATAAAAAAAAGGCTTAACCTAGTTACTAATATAGTGTAGTTATTAATTACTAATTACGTAACTAGTATCTAATATACCTAATCTTTTTAGAGGTAACTTATATAGGCGTATAGCGTTACTTAGATCTCTTAGTTAAAGTACTTTATAGCTTTATTACTTTATAGGTAATATAACGTGTTTAGTCTCTACTTAATACCTATAAGTGTATAAAACCTACGCTAGAACTTACTTATCTAGTTACTTCCTCTATTACTAATAATACTTTTTAGTATACTATAAAAGTAGTAATAGTAACTTAAAAATCTTTTAGTATACGCCTTTATATCTATTATTACTATTAGTTTAAGTGTTACTAACTTTTCTAAGTAGTCTATAATAACCTATATATTAGTAGTATAGTTAGAGCTAAATAGTAGGAGATCTATAATAAAGTTTATTAATAGGTTACTCTTTAAGCGCTTAGGTATACTTAATAGTTATAAAAGGCCTTTCTTTACGTTACGCTAGATCTTACTACTCCTATATACGTTATAGTTATAAATAAAGTACTATATTATTTATAACTAGCCTAGCTAATAGAACTTTTATAAAAATATCTCTAAGGTGCTATTCCTCTTAGGGTGCCTAGTTATAGTTAAGTTATAGCTCTATTATACTAACTAGGTATATAAGCTATTAGAGGGGGAATTAAGGTTATTATCGCCTAATACCTATATTCTCCCCCTTTAGGTAAGTTATTTTATATTATTAAGGTAGTAGTCTATAATCTAAACACGTAACTAAAGGTTAGGTAGAAGTAAGTAGTCTTCTTACTAAACGGCTATATATACTACTTAGAAGATAGTATTACTATCTTATATTATAGCCTATAAAGCTTATAGTTCTTTATCCTTAAATACCTCTACGTGTAGCGCTAGAGGTACCTCTATTATATAGTAGGCTATTACTAGTTACACTTTATTTAGGATTATTTAGATAATATATCCCTATTAGTAGTTATTATCCTATATAAAGGGGGTATCTTACTTACGCTAGGAGAGTACGTTAGAAACGCTTACGTCTTTACTAAGCTAGTATATAATATAGAAGTTATATTTTATAAGCGTTTTAGCCTAATAGCTTTAGCGCTTTATTAACTTCTACTTTTTTATAAAGTACTTAAGGGACTTATAGTTAACTGTTACTTTAAAGGGCTCCTTAGTGCTACGTAACTCTACTCTCTATACTTAGAGGTAATTTAGTACTACTAATAGCTTTTTATTATAAATAAGGTAGTTATATTACGCTAGCATAAGCTTTTATAAGCAAAAAGTAATAGGTTAGTACTTACTTTTATTATTTACTTATATTAAGGCGCCTCTTAGTATAAACCTAAAGTAGTTAGTCTTTATAAATATTAAGGCGTCTAGGTTAAAGTTTTATAGTAGTAAGGCTGTTATAAAGTAGTTTTTAAGCTTCTTAAATACTATAGTATACTCTATAGACTATATAAACACTACGTCTTTCTTTATAAGGTAAGTTATTAGCTTAACTACTTTAGCGTAGTTAGGTATAAATATCTAGTAATAGTTAGTAAAGCCTAAGAAGCTTCTTATACCCTTAATAGACTAAGGTGCTAACTACTTATAAATAGTATATACCTTTTTTAGGTTTATTAAAACGTTCTTTTTAGCTTTTAAGATAAAGCTAATATACTTTACCTTTTTTATACTAAAGTTACTTTTCCTTACGTCTAGGCTAAGCTTTACTATATAAAGCTTTTTAAGAATTTAGTAAACCTTTTACTTATAGTCTTCTTTTATCCTATTAGAATAAATAAAGATATTATTAAGGTATATAGTAATAAAATCGTTAAGAAACTCCTAAAGTAAGCTGTTTATAAAGCGTTACTAGTTTATAAGTACGTTTATTAGCCTAAAGAGGTAAACTAACTATTTAAAAAGCCTATATTATATATAAAAGGTAGTCTTATACTTATTACTTTTAGTAATTTATATCTTATAGAAGGCTACTACTATATCTACCTTAGTATACTACTTTACTACTTCTATATAGTAAAGCGTCTTAGAGATTAAAGGTAGTAGATAATAGTCCTTTTTTATAATAGCGTTTAGTGCTTTATAATTATAATAAAAGTGTAACCTACTACTTAGTTTATATATAAAGAGTACTAGCGCCTCTACTATAAAGCTACTTACTTAGATAAAGCCTTTATTAAAAAGGTCTTTTAGAGTCTTCTTTAGGACTAGTAATTCCTCCCTTAATATACTATAAAGGGGGCTTTATAGTAAGGTTACTTCTAGTTTTAATTCTATATAGTAGTTACAGCTAGGTTAGTATAGTAGTACTTTTATTAAGGTGTTAAGGTTAAATAAGTTACTATATTCTTTATATACCTATTATAGTAATACTATAACCTTAGTAGCTTATTTTACCCTTTTATCTAACTTTAGTTATAAAGCTTTCTTTACGTTAGTAAGGCTAACTACTATAATTTAGAAGAAAGCCTATAAGTTTTTACTTATCCCTTTTATAGATAGGTTACATTAAGCGGCGTAATCCTTACGTACAGCCTTATAATAGATAGCTATAAAGGCAGGCGCTTTAATTACTTAAGCAGCTTTAATTTTACATACTATTATAGACTCTTATTAACTAACTAGGCGTAGCGTAAGGTCTACTTACCTATAGTAAATAGTGTGCTTTATAGTGTTATAAATAGCGTAGTTATGTTTTATCTAAGGTTTTCTTAGGAATATATTAACGTTAAGGCTGTATATAACGTATATATATATATACTAGTAGTATTTATAAAGTTTAAAGTTAAATATAATTACTTCTTTTACTATTATACTAGTTAATTTATTAGTAAACCCTTTTAAAAGGATTTTTTATTAAGAGATATATAGGAAGCACTAAGTGTACGTAAAGTTATAGCTTACTATTACATAAGTATTATAACTAGTATTAGTAAGGGCTTAGGGAGAGGATCCTTTATTAATATAGGTATCTAATAGTATAGCTAGTCTAATTATTCTCTTCTTATACTAAAACTCCTCTTATCCTATATACTCCTTACTTATTAGCTCTAAAGCCTAATTTTACTTTAAAGCTATTCTTTTTCTAACTCCTCTCTACTTTTAGTAGTATTATAAGCGTTATTACTTTCCTTAAGCTTCTTAATCTTAGTAGTTACTTTAGCTATATAAGTAAGCCTACTTTTTTTTTTCTTACTATTAGGGTAATTATAAGCTAGGTATTTAATCTTTTAGTAGGTATAGTATTAGTATGTTTTAGTATATACTTTCTATACCTTAAGGTGTTTTTTTTTTTTAGCTTTACTAGCTATATATACTATTATTCTTTCTATTATTTATATATCTTTATTAGTATCTTTTAACGCTAGGGGTAGTAGGTATCTATAAGTAGGCTATATACTACTAGCTAGGTTTTTAACTTTTTAGGCTACTTTACTTACTTATTATATATATATATAGAAGGTAGAAGAGAGTAAAACGCTTACTAGTACGCTTTAAATATAAAAGGGAAAAGCGTTTAAGAGGAGTATAATTTACGTTTTACTTAGCTATAGGTAGCCTTTAGCTTTAGCTAATACCTATTTAAACTTTAGGAGGAAGGTAGTAAAAGATTTATACTTTTTTATCTTAATACTTATTAAGGAGGTAGATATATAGGTTTTTATATTTAAGTTACTATACGTATGCTTTATGTACTTTAGGAACTCTTTAGGGTTATAATCTACTTAAGCTTTCTCTATTTTATAGTAGGTTAATACTATTTTTTAAAGCGTTATATCTAAGTAGGAGTTAATAAAGTACTAGGCCTTTTACTTTATTATAAAAAACGCTTTATTAATATATAGCTTATTATATATTAAGTATAACTATATAGAGAAGTCTTAGCGCTAGCTAGAGAACTTTAGGGGGTTTAGTATTAGTTTCTAAATAACCTAGGGGTAGTTTTTAGCTAGTATAAGTATAATAACTATAATAGCTACTATAGGCGTAGTGTTTACTACTTCTAGGGACTCCTTATTATATAATTTAATTATAGGGCTTACACCTTAGGGGTTAGTGCTTCTTACTTTAAGTTCTCTTATTTCTTATATTATCTCTACTATTACTTACTTTAAGGCTATAACTTTAGCTTTTGCCTTAGCTAATAGAGAGGTCTTACAGCTTATTACTATTTTAGTATCTTATTATATACCTATTACGTAGTATAATTAGTAGGGTATTTATTTTTATTTTAAGAGCTTAGATATATAATAGGCTAGTATTACCTTATAATAGGTATATAGTAACTTAATATAATTTATTTAAGCTAGGGAGAGAAAGTAGGAAGTGTAAATAACGTACGGTTTATATAGGCCTTTATCTTATATATATTATATATATACGCCCCTCTTAGCTAGTTATAAGTAATAGTAAGTTATAGTAGACACTAGCCTAGCTATACTTATTATAGTGTAGCCTATAACATAAGGCTACTACCTATAGTATAGATATACTTATTAACTATTTTATAGTAAGTAACCTTAAACGCGTAACGCTTTATACGTTTTTTATACTTTAGTTTAGCTTTATAATTCTTAATGTATTATAAGGTTTCCTTAGTATCTTTCTCTATTTTATAAGGTATATTATAGAGGTTAGTATTAGTAGAGGAGATAGACGACTTAGAGTTATTACTAAAGTCTTTATTATAGCTAGTATTTACTTTATTAGTGTTAATAACTATAATATCTATAGTATTATAGTTATTAATATAGCGTTAGTTTCTAATAGAAGAGGTTTTCTAAGTAGTAGGGATGTTAACTAATTTAAAGGTAGACTTTAGGGGGTGTAATAACTACTAGGTCTAGGTTTAGTTAGTAGCCTTAGTAGTCTTATTATTAATAAAGAGGTTAAAGTTGATCTTATTTTAGTTTATAGGATTATTAGGAATAGGTAAAAAACGCTAGGGATTTACTATAGTAGCTTATTATATAGTTCTTAGTAAAGTATGTAGGAAGGAAGTATAAGTCTTATTATATTACTTTATAATAGGTAAGAGGAAAATAGTAAATAGAAGTATAAAAGGTAGTAAAAAGTAAAGAAATTATAAGGTTAGTATTTATAATAAATAGTATATAAAAAAGGGAAAAATAAAGGGTTAATAGGTAGGTAAGTTAATATACCTTTTTCTAGCTACTAGCTATTAAAGGTAAGGGAGGTATAACTACCTATTATAGGTAGGCGCTTTTTTCTACTTTTAAAAAGAAAAATAAACATAGTTATTTTAATAAAAACTATTATAAAAACTATATATTTTAATAAAGAAAAATAAGCTAAAAGCTTTTCTATAGGTTATTATTACCTTTATTAAGAGAATAAATACTTTATTATTATTAAAACTAAATTAGGGGCTATAGGATTCCTTAGGGTATTTATAATACTTTATAAATTATCTATAAACATCTATAGTAAGGTCTAGAGGAAGTTAGCTAAGGCTAGTTTTTATCCTCACTTTTTTTTATACTTAGTAGCCTAATTAATTAGTTATTTTTCTTTATAAGTCTTAATAAGGTTACTAGTATTAGGCTTAAGATTCTAATAAGGTTTCTATATATTAAAAGTTAGTAAGTACTCTTTCTACTTAATAAGATACTTAACTAATAGCTAGGCTTTCTTTTAGGTTACTTTATAATTTATAATTCTCTTAACCTTATATTCCTTTATTTTATTAACTTTTACTAAGTTAAAAGGGATCTTCTTATAACTAAATAGGTTTTTACCTTTTAGCGCTTTCTATAACTACGTTATTAATACTACTAGGTAAACTCTTTAGTAGGCTAGTAAGTTAAGTTTATAAGCGCTAGGCCTAACTACCTAAGTAATATAGAAAGGTTTAGTACGCTATAAAGACTACTTCTTTTTAGGTTTTCTAAGTAGTAAATATCCTCTACTAAAGTAAAGGAATACCTTATTACCTATAGTAAAATTTACTAAGTAATAGTATTAGTTATATTACTTCTTTTTAATTACTTCTACTATATTAATAAGAGTTTATACTTCTACTTAGTAAGTATTACGTAATACGTTAATTAATTCTAATAGAATTCCCTTCTTACTAATATACTTTAATATAGTTCTAAAGTAAAACCTAAGTACTAGTTTATTTAGTAATTAGCCTATTATTATAATAAGTAAGTTATTAAGAGAGTATTAGAGGGATAGTAAGATATTAATCTATAGTATACTAAGGTTAGTATATATATAAAAACAGATAGTAATCTTAACTATCTAATTTATTCTTTTACTTTACCTATTAGTCTAAAGGTAATACGTAGTAGATATAAGTAATTTTACCTTTAGGGCTTTAAAGATCCCTACTTAGACTACTAAAATAAACTTTAGGTTATAATTACTAATAATAGCGTTTAGTAAGCCTTAGTTATATAATATAAGCGTTTAAAGAAGTATTTAGGCCTATTAGTAAGCTTTATACTTAGTGTAACCTAAGATAAGTAAAACTTTCTTACTAAACTTATATATTATAGTATAAAAGTAGTTAAATATATTAAACTTAGGTAATACCTAGAAACTATTTTAGGTTAAGACTTTTAGTATATTAGTAATAAAGTCTATAGATATAGTATAATATAAGATACTAAGTATTATAATAGGTTAGAAAGATCTAATAGGTTTTTAGTAATTTATTTAGTTACTTTAGTATACTAGGTAATAGGTAATATACGTCTTAATAAGCTTTACCTTCCTATAGATATAGAAGTTCTAAAGTTTTATAAGTATTCTTTTATACCTAAAGTAAAACTTCTTATTATAAGTAAAAGTAAAAACCCTTCTTGCTAAAGGCTTTAAAATATAAAGTTTTTTTATTTTATTTATAAATATATAGAATATTAGTCTATAGTTATTAATTTCCTATAGGAGGATAGCTACCTAAGGCTATTATTACTTTTCCTAAGGTAGTTATTAATCTTTTTCTACTTTATCTAGAGTTATATACTTACGTCTATCTACCTATATTTACTAAATCTAATTCCTTAGATTCCTTAGCTTCTTATTACTTTAGTATTTTTTAATAATTTCCTATATAAACTTATTATTAACTTATACTATAGTTATAGTAGCTTTCTTAGGTTCTAAGGGTTTATTACCTATATACTACGCTATAGCTACTATATCTATATTATTATTATTATTAATATCTATAAGCTTATCCTTATAAGGGAAGTACTTAGATAGGTTAGATTATATAACTAGTAGGTAGGAAAGTATATTAGGTATAACGTTTAGCTTACCTAGTATATTAAAAATCTTTAGGTAGTACTAAGAGAGGTAGTTAGTAGCGTTTATAAGCTTAAGATTTACCTTATTTAAGTTAAAGGTTTTTAGTAACGTATACGTAATAATTCCCTTAGCTACTATGTAGTCTATAAGAATATTAACTTTATAGTAGTTAGATTATACTAGTTTTCTAAGCTTCTTTATAGCCTATATAATAGCTATAATTTTAGCTTTTATAGCGCTAAAACGTTTCTTTATTACTATTATAAATTAGGAAAAAAAAAGGATAGGTTTAACGTGTTTTATTTTTATATTAATACTAGGTATGTTTTTCCTATTTTAGTTATAATTTAATTAGAAAACTATAAGCCTAAATCTACTAATATATATATTAATCTTAAAGAATAGTAGTTTCTTAGGGTTATAGTAATATTATATTACCTAGTTATAAAGTTTCTTCTATAGTACGTTTTATATATTAATCTCTTTAGGTAAGAGGTTAAATATCTCTTTTATAACAATTTTTACTTTTACCTAGCGTATAATACTTAGCTTAATAACTTTATTTTATTTTAGTTAGGCTACTAATTTTATCTTTTTCTACTAAAGAAGTAATATAATTATATTAAACTAAGGTAACCTTATGTAAAGCTAGCTACCTATTCTAAAATATATCTTAAGGTTATATAGGCTATATAAGAAAACTAGCTTCTTAAACGTATAAATATAATTATCTATCTTATAAATAGCTTTACTATTTATAATATAACTAAGAAGCTTTACGCTAGGGAAGCTAGTAAAAAACTTTTTTATATTAATATAGTGTTGGTATCACAGGTGGGTGATACGGTTAACCGTACGTATCAATAGGCAATTGACGAATAAAAGGGTTCCAATGTAGTCTTGATTATGC
>JASUDE010000748.1:0-17051 GCA_034509685.1 Colletotrichum cereale | reverse complement strand
CTTTAGATAGAGTAGTAAGGTAAGTAAAATTATTTAATATTATTATAATATTTCTAATAGCTAGTATTACTTTATTTTATTACTATTACTAATAGGATATTTATACTAATATTAAATTAACTACTAGCTTTACTAGAGATAACGGCTCTAATAATAATACTTTTTTAAGTAATATTATTAATAACTATAAAGAAGACTATAGCTTTACACCTTATAATATAAGGTGTTTTACACACGTTCTAAATATAGTAGTAAAAGATATAGTTAATACCTTTATTAACTTATCTACTAAAGATACTATTATAAAGGAATTTAAAAATATAGCTATTATTAACGATTATAACGGCGAAATATTATAATTAAAAGAAAAAGAAAAAGAGAAAATTTTAAAAGCTAATATAAGTAAGTTTTATTTAATAGTATTATATTAAAGACTAAAATAACTATAATAAATACTAATATATAATATAGGTGTTATAGAAGCTATTAAAAGAATAGCTATTTTACTAAAAAGTAATAATTCTTTATATAAAGAGTTTTTACAAGCTATTAAATATAATAGAGAGCTTAAAGACCCTACTATACCTTATAATTATAATAAAACTAAGATTCCTCTATATAAGTTTATCTTTTAATATATTAAACTAAGTAATATATATTATTAAGAAAGCGCTAGGCCTACTAGCTAAGAAGGCTAAAGGAAAAGTGTAAAAACCACACCTACCTCTAATAAACTCTAATTATAGTAAGATATATACTAATCGATAGGTCTTTTAATTCTTAGACCTAATCTAAAAAGGAAATCTAAAAAGGTAAAGTATTAATAGAGAAATTATAAAAATACTAATATATATAAAAGTAATAAGCTTATAGTAATAACTATATATTAACTATATAAGTGTCTATATCTATACTATCTCTATAATAACTATAAGGCCCTTCTACTTATAGACTCTATTTTTACCTTACTATTTTAAGCCTTAACGTAAGACTACTTTACCTTATTATAATTATCCCCTTTAAATTAATTATAAGTCCTTATAGGACTAATTTAAGCTTTCTTACGTTAAAGGTATATTAATTAATAATAAAAGAAAAGAAAGAAAGAAATATTATAAAGTATTTAGCGCTTATAATAATAGCTAAGTTACTATTATAAAGTAAAACCTTATAGATATATAACCTTATTCTATAATCTATAGTAATTACTACTATATAACTTTTTATATTAAGCCTTATATATCTTATCCTATTTAAGAGCTTAATAAAGTTAAAACAGCCTTCTTAAGAAGGTAGATAGGTAAAGTTATAGTAGGTAATATTACTAGAAGTACTTTATTTAATCTACTTCTATTAGTTAACACGTTAATTAATATAATCTTTATAAGAGTAACTCTAGATATCTAAAACGTCTAGTTAAGGTAGGTATAAAGGATATAGGGGTATTCTTAGATCTATTAGGCTACCCTAATTATTATTATTATTATTCTTATTATTACTTTAGACGCCTAGCTTACTAACCTACCTAATAAGGGTATTTAAGTTAAATTTATTAGGAAGATTAGATAGTAAATCTAAAAGAGGGGAATTATTAAAGCTTATAGTAGATTAGGTCTATAAATTACCTAGTGTATTTAAAGCTATAGGTAGGGTTTTCTCTTTTAGTTACGTATTAATAGGTAGAAGTATAGGTATAGCTAAAGGTTAATAAAACTAAGGAAGAGGTATTAGGAAAATAGGGTTCTTACTAAAGTTATTATATAACTAGGTAATTTTATATAGAGGTAGGTTATTATAAAGGCTTTACGTATTATAAAACTTTATTATAATTATAAATACTATTTATAACGCTAGAGGGACTTTACCTTTAATCTTATAGTTTTTATTTTACTAATAAAGCTAGGTAAATTTAGTTAATAACACTTTAAGCTAGAAAAAGGTTTATACTTATTCTATAGTATAAAGACTATAAGTAAAGCTATTATCTTATTATTTAGTATTTACTATATAGGCGTTTAATATAGTAACTATAATAGTATCTATTAAAGCTCCTAAGTAGTAGTATTAGTTTTATAATACTTTAACTATATTTATAAATAATATATTACACTTAGACGTCTAAGTAGAGTTAGTAAAATAAATATATCTAATAACTTAGTTAACTAGTAATACAGCCTAATAATTATTACTATAGTTAAGTAAGAAGATAAGGTAGTTAGAATTAGTAATAATATTAATTTAATTATAGATAACGTCTATAGTATTAGTAGTAATAGAAAAACTAAGTATCTAACTAAAGCTAAGAGGAAGAGCCTAAATAGATACTAAGAACCTATAAACGCTAAGCTTAATAAAAGTATACACTTTATTACTATTAAGGTTCTCTCTACGTATTAAAGTGCCTATAGTATTATATAGTCTAGTAGTATACTTAAGCTTAATAGGGTTAAGCTATCCTATAGTTAGGTTATTAAAGCGCCTACTAGTACTATATTAAGTAATAAGATACTTATATAATAAACCTATATATAATTTACCTAAAGAGGCATACTATTTAGCTACTAAGACTAAGTAGGGGTTACTAGGTAATAGATTTCCTTATAGCTATAACACGTTATAACTATTAAAATTATCTACTAATTAGAATTAGTAGACCTAATAATTAAATAGTATAAGGTAGGGAGACTTAGTTACCTCTTCTCTAAAGGTAACGTTTTTATTCTTTTTAGTCTTCTTACTTTTAGGTTTTTTATATAGGTTAAAATAATAAGTACCTTAGTAAAGCTTGTTTTTTATAGTATAAATAATAGGGTTTTATATAGCTAGGTTTTAAATTATTTTACTATAGTAGTTCTTCTTTACTTTATTTAGTAGCTAAATTACTAAATAACTAAGAGGTGCTAGCGTAAGAAGTAGAGAGGGTAATCTAGGTAGTAATACCTATAGTAGTAAAAAAGAAGTTATATCTTAAGTAGACTAAAGAACTTAAGTAGTTAGTTTTATAATACTATTATTATTCTTAGATTTATTTTATAAAGAGAGAGCGTTTTAGTCTATTAGGGAACTAGTGTTATTACCTAAGCTAAAAAGTCTAAAGGGTATTTAGGTTATAATTTTAGATACCTTTAGGAAATCTAACGCCTATATAGCCTCTTACTATTCTTTTTTTTAGTTAGGTTTATTATTCCTAAATAGCGTAATTAAGATCTATTCCTCCTTAGGAATATTATTATTTATAAAGTTAGTACTTATATAGTTAAGCTAATTCTTTTTAGCCTTAGTAATAGAGGTAGTAATTAGGTATAATAGGCCTATATAGAGGAAGCCTTACACCTAATTAAGAAACTTAAGCCTTAATACCTAGAGAGAAATATTAGTATTACTTAGGTTAACTAGAGTTACTTATTAGCCTATAACTTTATATACTATTACTAAAATATCTTTATACGCCTTTTTAGTACCTTATAGAAAAACCCTTATTTAGTTTTTAGCTTTTTTCTTCTTCTATTAATTATTATAAAAGTATAACTAACTACTTCTCTAGTTAACTATTAGACCTAAGTAAATATATTTATTTTAAATAGTTATACTTATATAGAAAATTAAAAGGTTAGAATTATCTATTAGTAGAGGCTATATGTTTTATAGTTCTAACTTACTAGTATAAAAGGCTTTACTCCTAATAATAGGCTAAGTAGTAATAGCTTTAGCTTTACGTAGGCTTTAGACTAAGTATATAAGTCTTATATAAACGTTATTAAGTTTAAGTGAAATTTTAGCTTTAAGGGTACTAATAAGGTTATATAGGCTAGCTATAAGTTATTAATAGTATAAAGGAGGTATTTATTTACTATATATATTTACTATAAGTAGTTAGTTTCTAATAAAGTCCTCCTAAGTTAAGATATTATCTATACCTATCTAAAAGCTAGTATTAGTAGGTAAGAGTATCTTTAGGTTAGCTTATAGAGGCTATAAAGGATTTTAAACTAAAGTGTTAGTAATATTAATATAGCTAGCTTATTCTTAATAAAAGTTACTTATAGTAACTATCTTTAGTAATAGAATTAATAGAGTTACTTTTATTATAAATAGAGAGCTTTTCTTATAAAGCTTCTCTATCTTTACTTTACTAAGCGTGTTATTATAAAATATAAACTTTACTATTATCTTTAGTAGTTATCTTTATATTAACTATGTTTATAATAATATTTATAGATTTAATTGACTTTATAAGTTCTAATAAACTTAATGTGTTACTACTAGGCTTAAGTTTATTTAGATAGAGAAAAAGTAAAGTCTATAAGAAATACTTCCTTAATAATGTTTCTAGTAGATATAAAACTTAAGGAAAGAAATAA
This sequence comes from Colletotrichum cereale, assembly GCA_034509685.1. NCBI lineage: Eukaryota > Fungi > Ascomycota > Sordariomycetes > Glomerellales > Glomerellaceae > Colletotrichum > Colletotrichum cereale. Next base: position 12,690 of record JASUDE010000748.1, on the reverse strand, counting down.
AAAGAAATAAAGAAACGTAATCTCTACCTTTAATTATCCCTTTTAAAAGTAAAGAAATAGAGATAACTTATAAAGAAAAAGGTATAAGGTATAGTTATATAAAAGGTAAAAAAAGTAAAGTTAGTAAATATATAAGTTAATAAAGGAAAAATCTACTTACTTCTTTTTACTTCCTCTTACGTAATAAATTTACCTTTACTTTTCTACTAATATTACTAACCTACTAGTAATATCCCCCCCCTTTTTTTTTTTCTTTTATTATTTAACCTATCTAGTTAAATACTTTTCTTATTTCTCTATCTTATAAAGATTCTCTTTTTATAAATAAAGAAAGAAAAACCTCCTTTTACCTAAAGCTTTCCTTATTAATAGTATAGATCTAAGAATTACTACCTATAACTATAGCTAACTATAGCTTCTTAATTAATAGTATTAAAAATACTAATTAACCTTATCCCTATAACCTACCTACTAAGTAAATCCTCTAGCTACTTAGGGCTAATACTAGACTTATACCTTTAAAGAAGGTAAATAACTTACCTCTATATATATCTCTTATAAATAATTAACTCTAGGTATATCTATATAGTCTCTTTCTTTTCCTCCTCTAACTATTATTAACTTTACTTATAGGCTACTACTTTACTAGTCTAAATACTTCCTAATATCCCTTAAAATAAGTACTTTAAGGTTATATTTATTCCTTAGATATAGCTAGATAAATCGCCTAGCGTTATATAATTAAACTTCTAGCTTAAATACCTTAGCCTAAGAGACTATAGTTATATATATTTAAAAACTAAAGGTTAAAGTAACCTTTATTAATAAGTCTTTATTTATTACTTTATAGCTACTATTTAAGGTATATAGATAGCTAAGGTATTTAAACGTATTACTACTATATATAGCTTCTTTATCTAGGCCTATAAAGGTTATAATACTATACCCTATAGCTATTATAAAGAGTATATATATATAACTAGAAATAAAAAGACTAGTACTTAGGTCTATAAGCTATATTTTAAATACGTATCCCTCTTAAAAACTCCTTATACTAATTACTTTTACTATAAGACCTAAAGCTTTTACTTCTATAATAATAAAAGTATTTACTAGCGTTATAGTTATAGTATTAAAAAGAAAAAAAGAAAAAGAAAAGTAGTAAGTTTAATAGGCTCCCTATCCCTAACTCTAGAATCCTAATAACTATAGGTATAAGTACTATTAACTAATTTAACTTCTAGTAGTTTCTTAAATAGAAGCACCTAGCCTAGGCTATAGAGTTTAAGCCTAGCGTATCGTTTTACTACGCTTATTACCTATTTACTCTTTAATAGCTAATACACTTTACTACTAAGTAGGTTATATCCTCTTTAGGACTTTAACTAGTTAAAAAGATATAAAATAGGGAAATAAAACTTTAGAATTAAGATTTCTTTACTCTTAAAGTAAATAATAAAAGAAATTATAAAAGTAATATAAAGATAGGTCTAAAAATAAGTTAAAAGAAAGGGTTTTATAAATAAATAGTCTTTAATAAAAAGAATTATATATCTTTTAGTTTTTCTATTTCTATATAGTTTTTACCTTTCTTTATGCTTATACTAAGTATTACTACTTCTAAAGTCTATTATTTTACCCTTTTATATACTACTTTAAGGTTTACTAAATACTACCTAAACCTTATAATAATAGCTTAAAAGGACTTATCTCTATTCTTTTCCCTAGGTAATAAGGGTTTTTTTACCTCTTTATCTTTATTATTATCTTTTTTAAGTTATTTTTATCTAAACGTAGGGAAGACTTTTATAATATTTTATTTTAAATTAAATCTAAGAATCTCTAGATTAATAGGTTTCTAATACCTATTAGGTGCCTTAATAAATTTTTATAGTTAGTTACTACTAAATGTTTTCCTAATAACTTTATCTCTAGATAATATTACTAAATAGTATAATAGTATATTAGAGGCTTAAGATAAGATCTTAAATAGTTTTTACTATTAGTAGTTAAGCTTTATAATTATAGACATATTAATTAACCCTTTAACGTTAAACACTAAAACTAAGTCTCCTACTTTAAGTTACTTTTCTTACTAGGTGTAGGTATATCTCTTATTATAGTATTTTATAGCCTTCTAATGTCTTATTACTATAGCTTTTTAGGCTTTATTATAATCCTTATTAAGCTAGAGAAAGGCTTATAGTCTTATTTAGACCTCCTCTTCTCTTATTATAACTAAAGCCTAGTCTAAAACCTACTATATAAGTATAAAGGTCTTAATTAAAGTAATAGCTTTATATCTATATATTAAGTAGAAAGGGCTAAGGCTAGTAGGGAAATAAATACTAGTTTAATTTATAAATAGGGTAGTAGAGAGATATAGCTAGGGATTAAGTTATATACCTTTAATAAAAGTTAAAAGCGTATAGGTAATAGGTTAATATCCTATTTCTATAGCTCTATTAGCTTTAGGGTTATAGGCTAATATAATTCTCCTCTTTATACTATACTTTTTATTAAATTAGATTACGTACTTCTTATTTTTAAGTCCTCTATTAATAATTAATTCCCTATATAGACTATAATAGTAAATAATCTCTTTCTATATAAATTTAGTAATACCTTTTAAATTAGCTTTCCTTAGCTACTAGGCTTCTAGCTAACCTATTATTAGGTCTCTTAACTTAACTAAGTAGTATTTATTAACGCGTTATATATCTAAAGATACTTATGTAAATAGTAGACCTTTGGAAGTAGTATAAGTTCTCTTATTATTAACCTACTATCCTCGTTATAGTTAATAGTTAGAGTAGGATTTAACTGCCTTTACTACTTTAGTATATATACTATTTTAGATATAACGGTTTATAAGCCTCTTTACTATAGCTTCTTTACTATAATAGCTACTTTTAGTATAGGTATTTATAATAAGGTAATAGCGTTATTTATAGTTATTAACTACTTATTATAGTGTTAGTTTTATTACTATTAGCTACGTAAAGAGTAACTAGTCTTATAAAATATAGTTTAAAGCCTTACCTTTAAATTATTAGTACTAGGTAGTATAAACTTCTAGTAGTTATCGTTATGTTAATAAGTAGTATGTAATCTACTTAGACTTTATTAAATAGGTCTATAAATTATCTAAAATAGTAGAAGGTATTATTAGGAGGTAATTAAGGGAGTTATTATTGTTTATATAAACCTCCTCTATTTTTTTACTATTACTATATAACTATACTTCCTTAAAGAAAGATCTACTCTCTATATTAGTAAAGAAGATCTATAAATTAATCTAGTTATTAATTTCTTTTTCTACTTCTTTATCTAAAGTATCTAAAGGTCCTTATAGTTTTTATAATAATCTATCTACTATAGTATTCTAAAATCCCCTAATATAGTAGACTTTAAAGTTAAATATATAGATCTAAGTAATCTATTAAATAACTAAAGCACTAGGAAGGTTAGTAGTAGCGCTATTAAGTTATACTACTAGCGTTTAGGTATTAGTTTCTAAGATAAAGTATTAGCTATATAGGTAGTTATAGTAGCGTTTTAAGGCCTTTAGGACTCTATAAAGTTCCTTTTTCCTAGCGTTATAGTTAAGCTTTACACCAGCCTATATCTTACTTTTAAACCTTATAACTACTTACTTATTACTAATATATTAACCTAATACTTCTCTCTATCCTCTACTACTTATATCTACTATAAAGTAAATAGTACTACCTTTAGAACTATAGTTAATTAATATAAGTATAGAAGCTATAGTTAGCTTAGATTTAAGAATATCTATTATAGCTTACTATTTTAACTCCTATATAAAATAGGTATTCTTTTATAATAACATTATAAGGGGGTATATAATTATTAAAAAGTCCTTAACCTATATTTAATAGAAGGATGTAATACCTAGGAAGAACCTAAGATTAATAATATCTTTATAAGTAAGCTATTTATAGATCTTAATTATCTTCTTTTAGTTAGGGTAACATCTAGAAGTTCTATAAATATAGCTAATAATTATTACTATAGTTTAGGCTTATTTAGACTTAACTACTATAACTATATAACCTATAAGCTTTAGGTTTACTAAGACCTTATTTATATTAATTAAATACTTAAAAATAAATCTATAAATACTAAGATAAGTTAAAAGCTTTATATTATTATATATAGAAGTAAGTCCTTAAATTATAATATTATTAAGGAAAGCTTTATAATATATTAGGATAAGGTTATAAAAAATCTATATTATAATACGTATAAATTAAGTAACTAAGTTTATAGCTTCCTAAGGTAAAATACAGTATTAAAGAAGGCTAAAAGGGGTAGTAAAAGCCGTTATATCCCTACTTATTATAGCTAAAGGGACTTAGTTATATCTAAAGAAAATATTAATTAGTAATAGTAGTTTATATATTATAAAATCCTTAGTAAAGTTATCTACTATTAGTAGTAATATAGTATCTTATAGTATTACCTTATTAACTTTTATTACTAAATTAATAAGGTATATCTTCCTATCCTTTTTCCTAACTAAAAAGAAAGGGTTATAATAAATAGTATAACTTTACTTAAGTGTACTACGTTTAAGTTAATCCTTTAAGATCTTAATAACATCCTCCTCTAAAGCTTATAGGATAGAAATACTTTTTAATTACTAAGCCTTATAAAGAATAGTCTTAATAACTTATAGAGGGGTAATAGAGGAATATACTTAACTATAATAGGAGAGTTCCTAGGCTAATACCTTCCTACGTGCTATTAAAATAGCACTTAAGAGTTTCTTCTCCTATAGTAGTAGATAGTCTACTATAGCTAGAATAGATTTTAGTTAATCTTTTATTAATTAAGACCCTTTTTTAATATTTAAAAACTTTAGTGTAATTAGGTTTATAAATAGACTATTAAGATTAGGTTATAAGTTTTTTTTTACTTTCTTTTAGGCCTTTAGTTTTTACTTTAGGTTACCTTTAGGTATTAATCTATCTAATAGTATGTTATCTACTAGAATAATCTTTTTATCTTTAGTCTTATATATTATATAGACTTCTTCTATTAGTTAGTTATTATTAGGATTAGCCTATAAATTAAGTAAAGATAAAAGGGGTGTAGTTAGTAAGTCTTATTACTAAAAGAGATAGTTAATATAGGAAACTATTTTAAGGCTCTTATTATAAGGAGTCTTACTTTTTTATTTCTACTTCTTTTTTAATTTCTTCTTCTTATTAGGTCTATAAATATAAAATTATAAGTTAGGAGAATAACTATTATAAGATTCTATATGTTTTATAGCCTTTAAAATTATCTTATAGATTTATTATAGGTTTAGTTATATTATAGCTTTAACTATTACTTCTAAGATGTTATTAAAGACTTCTCTATACTTATTAAATACTACTATAACCTCTTTATTATTCTTAAGCTAGTTTATAATATCGTTAGGTATTAGTAGTATAGCGTTAATATAGTTTAATTATATTATTAATATATTATTTTATATCCTTATACTATTTAGAGTTATATTAAGCTTTTCTTCTTCTTTAATAGTGTTAATACTTCCTAAAAAGACTAGGCTACCTATTATATTAGGATTTATAATAGAGGCTACTATTTCCCCTCCTCTATAGGAAGTAATCTAGACTATTAAACGCTAAGGAAATAATATATATTAGTACTAAAGTCTAAAAACCTAGTAGTTAAACCTTTAGTATAGAATAATAGAGAAACGTAGATCTTAGTATTTACAGACTAAAAAAGCCTTATAATCTAGTTTTAAGAATACTCTAAAGATATATAAGTCTTTAAGATAAAGGGTGCACTAAGGATAAGGTCCTTATTATATATACCTTCTAGAAAAACAAAAAAGCTAACATTATTAATATAGTTATCCCTTAGGTAGACGTCGTCTATAATTACACCTAAAAATTAAATATAGTAAGTCTAGTTAGTAATACCTTTAATCTTTAGGTTAGTCATAACTATATTATCCTATAGGCCTATTTAGTAGATAAATAATTTACTTATAAGATTAATTACTAAACTACTATTAAGAATTCCCTTTACTAAGATATTATAGGATTTATGTAGTATAATAGTAAGCTACTAATAGGTTACTATAAAGTTATATACTATAATACGTTAAGATATAGTAGTAAGAGCTTATTCTAAATTAGGGTTAATAGTATTTATTTCTTTAAAGACTATATTAATTAAATTAACCCTAAAGTTAGTAGATTAGGTCTATAAATATTTTAAAGTATTAGTTATTATAAGTTATAACGTTATAAAGTTAGGTAAGAAACCTTTAGCTTAGTTCTATTATTTTATATATCTTTAAATAGTACTATCTTAGCTTCCTACCTTATTAAAATACTATAGAAAGTATTTATTTACTACTATAAAAATATTATAAGCTTCTTTTATAAGCTTAGCTCTATAGTCTATTATAGTTACTTTAGCTTACTAATAAACTATATTATTATATTTAGGCTAAGCCTATTAAAAGAACTCTTTAGGTATTAAAATCTTATTATTTATTTGCTTATATATAATCTCTTATATAAAGGTTTAGCTTCCTTATATACTAAAGCCTTTAAAAGGAGAATAAGAGTCTAAAGGCTTCTCTATTATTAAAGTTATTACTATATTAGGGACTTCTTCTTACTAGTCTTTATTATCTATTACCTCTATTACTTTATTAGTAGTATCTAGTTAAAGTTACTAAATGTTTAGTAGGTTAATTAGGCGTACTTTATATTAAGAGTAAGTACTATAGGGCTTACGTTAATAATCAAAGGTCTTAGTATGCTTTACTATATAAATATTTTTAGTATACCTTTATAAAGTAGTAATATAAAAGGAATCTAAATAGTCTTCTATAAAGGTAACCTTTTTAACTAAAGTATAATTTATAAACCTATCCTATAGTAATCTAGTAGTAGCATAAGACTTATACCTCTTAATATTACTTTTTAGTTTAAGCTAAAAGTTATAATATATAATATAGGTTATATTAATAATAAATTTAAATAATTCCTTATAGGTAAGGATATAATAGAAGACTATCTTACTATTAGGCTATATCTTCTACTAGCCTTTATTAATAATACTAACCTTAACTATAACTTTAGGATCTTTAACGCTACTAATAAACTAATAGGAAGCGTTATAAAAGTAAATATTATAAGTAATATAGTAGTAAGCCTTATTATATCTAGAAATAATATATACTATAGATTTATAAAACTAATAGGTACTATTAGTATAAAAGGGATTATAGTATTATTATTATATGCCTTGGTAGTTCTAGTAGCTACTATAACCTCCTCTATATCTATACCTATTTCCTCTTCTATAATAATAACCTCCTCTATAACTATAGTTATTATTACTATAGGTCTAAGAATATCCTTATTATTAATACCCTTTTATTATAAGGTTAAGGTTTCTAATATTAAGAGTTATAAAGCTATTAGGCTAGGTAATCTAATTAACTAGTACCTAAAACTTTACCTAAACTTCTACCTTATTAACTAAAAGGTCTTAGAAGTTATTTATAAGTGCGTTTATAGTAAAGGTAATAGCTTAACTAATAGCAGTATTCGCTTAGCTATTTAACGTCTTAGTAGCTAGGCTTATTTTATTAACTTATAGTAGTAATATAATAAGCTTTAATTTAACTTACCTAGTTAACTATTAGAGGGTAAGCTAATTCTTAGACTATTAAACTAGTGTATCTTTAATACGTATTTAGCTCTTTTTAGGCACCTTAGTTACTTTATAGCTAAGGGTCTTAGTAACAGCCTATATAGCTTACTATAAAAAATAGTAAAAAATAATATGTATAAGTTCTAAATTAGCTAGCGTAGTGTTACTATAAGCCTTAGCTTTATATTATAGCGTTTAAATTATTAATAGAAGGGTTATTATACTACTAGGATTATTATCTTTAATATAAGGACTATTAATAAGGTTCTATAAGTCTTTATTAAGGTTTTAATAAGTCTTTAGGTCTACTAATCTAAAGACCTTTATTAATTAAGCCTTAGTAATATCCTAAGAGACTTATCCTATAGTGTAGGATTCTATAGCCTTAGTAAAGTTAGGGGTGCTATATATATAAACTTCCTTAATTGTATTAGCTACGCTTTTCTAAAAGAAAGACGCTATATTATTTTATTTATCTAAGAAGTTAGATATATTATTACTTTTAAACCTAGGAGCTCCTATAGAGTAAGGGGTTATAGGTGTAATAGTTAGTTACTTATTAATTAACTAGGCTAGTTAGAGGTAATTAGTAATAGTTATTATGTACTTTATAAAGGTATTTATACTATTAGTAGTTATAGGTATAAAGTTAAGAGAAGAACTTTATTTTAGAGGACTTTATATACCTTTATTATTAACCTCCTTTAGGTTAAGAGCTTTTTACTATATTATATTAAAGCTTATACTTATAAAAAGACTAGATATAATATTCTTACCCTTTAAGAAGCTATCCTCTAAGTTAGAGTTAACGTAAAAGGGGTTAGATATCTTAGATTAAGTCTAAAAAAGGTTTAAATAGTATAAAAAATATAGTATAATTATTATTTCTTATTAATAGTAATTAGCTACTAGTTTATAGCTTATTACTAAATAATAACTCTATCCTTCTTATATAATAAGTTAAGTAAACGTTCTTTAGTCCTTAGCGTATAGTAGCTATATAACTCCTTATTACTTTTAGTAGCTATTTTATACGTTTGTTTTACTCTATTAATATCTCTTCTTATTTCTTTACTCTTATTATTATTTATTAGTTTTAACCTAACTAGTACCCTTACTACACTTATTAGCTTAGTAAGACTACTATTATTTCTTATTTATATTAGTATATTTTAAATCTAAGAGTCTCTTACCTAACTAAGGGGTCTCCTTTAGTTCTTAATAAAATATATATATATAAGAGATAAAGGGATATAGGAATAAGTAATACTTATCTAGGCTAGCTACTCTTAACTCTTTAAGGGAGGTCTTTAGGGTCTCTAGTATTTCTACCTTAAGATACTTTAGTTCCTAGTAATATTCTTATAGTATATCTACTTAAAGGCGCTAATAGCCTCTTTAGGTTCTTTTTTAGGAATTATTATAGGTAGTCTTATTAAATACGCTAGGTAGGTTAGTTAGTAGGTAATATATAACCTAGTTAAGTAGAGAGAGAGATACTTTAGTAGAATATATAGAGTTAATAAAGGGATTTATAGACCTAATTCTTTATAGTATAATAGTATATAGCTTTTATACTACTCTATTAGGAGTTATAAGTTATATAAAATTAATACTTATAGTTACTAAATTTTATTCTAATATCTATAATAAAGGTAATACGTTTTATATTATATTATTTATTAATTTATATAAGCTATTTAGAAGAGTTAGACTACTTTCTAAAAAATAGATCTCTACTATCTTAAAGGATAGAATTTACTTCTAGGTACTATTAAGAAAGCGCTAGGCCTACTAGCTAAGAAGGCTAAAGGAAAAGTATAAAAACTATACCTACCTCTAATAAACTCTAATTATAGTAAGATATATACTAATTAATAGGTCTTTTAATTCTTAGACCTAATCTAAAGAGAAAATCTAAAAAGGTAAAGTATTAATAGAGAAGTTATAAAAATACTAATATATATAAAAGTAATAAGCTTATAGTAATAACTATATAAGTGTCTATATTTATACTATCTCTATAATAACTATAGGTTCCTTTTACTTATAGGCTTTATTTTTACCTTACTACTTTAAGCCTTAACGTAAAACCACTTTACCTTATTATAGTACTTTAGAAACTCTTTAGAGTTATAATCTATTTAGGCTCCCCTTATTTTATAGTAAGTTAATACTATTCTCTAAAGCACTATATCTATTATAAGATAAAGTAGCTATTATAGATTACCTAGCCTAGCTATAGATCCTACTAGAGATACTATAATTTACTAGTTAGCCGGCCTATAGTTAGTCTATAGGAGCCCTACCTAGCGCTAGCCTATAAGGGCTAGTACTACTAGCTATAGCTTAACTATTAGCTAGTTAACTAATCTATTACCTATTCTTAACTATGTTAAGTAGTAGTATAACTACGTTATAATACTATAGGATATTAACCCTCTACTACTATTAAGATTTATAATAAGAGGTAAATACGCTAACTATAAGAAGAAGCTATTTATTTAGTTTTTCTTTTTTAACTAATTAGAAGCCTATATTTCTTTACTAATTAGCTGCTAATATATACCTACTAGTAGAGCTTTTTACCTATAGCCTATACTATAATAACTACCTACCTAGCTAAAGCTAATATCCCTCTAGCTAATACCCTTACTTTTAACCTTACTTTTACTACCTTTCTTTACTTTCTATTTTACCTATTATACTATTAAATCTACTAGTACTAAAGCTACTATTAATTAAGATACTTAAGAGATAATAATAATAATAGAGTTACTAGCTAAAGCCTTACTAGAAGTATAGTACCTAATTTCCCTTAAAAAACGTATTATTTTACTATATCTTAATAAATAGCTATAAAGCTTTATTTTACTACTAAATTTACTATTAAGACTTTATATTATAAAATGCCTTTTTCTACTATCTTAAGTAAAGTAATTACTAGCTAGCCTAGCTAGCCTATAAAGATATATATTATAGCTATTAAAAACCTCTAGCTAGCCTACCTATAATAAAACAATATATATTACTAGTTTTACCTAGCCTTTTTTTAGCTATAAAGTTTAACTTAGCTATTAAGGCTTTATATATAAGAATAAAGTTAAGTAATAAAGCTAAGGATAAAGCTTAGTAATAGCTACTAAAATACATATTACTACTACTACTAATACTTACTACCTTAGGGACTACTTTTACTAAAGCGCTTATATTATTAGTCTAGCTAGCTTAGCTAGCCTAGCTAGCCTATAAAGATATATATTATAGCTATTAAGAACCCCTAGCTAGCTTACTAGTAGACTATTATATAGCTACTTAATTATATAGCTAGCCACTAGCTAAATATATATATACCTAGCTAGCTAGCTTACTAGTAGACTAATATATAGCTACTTAATTATATAGGTAGCCTATATATCTACCTAGCTAGCCTATATATATACCTAGCTACTAAGTATCTATACGCCTAGCTAGCTATATTTAGAAGAATATTCTAAGGAATATAGTAATAATAGTAACTATAATAATAACTATTAATTACTACTTAGGTATACCCTTTCTATAGTAGCTAAAATAGCGCTATAGAAGCCTAAAATATATAGTTAGATTAGTTACTTTTACTATTATCTTACTTTATAAATATCTACTTTATTTATAACTATTATTTAGTTTTTTTTACTTTTACTTACTACTACTTTACTTTACCTTTACGCTACGTTACCTTATAACGCTATTACGTTTCTTTTCTTTTTTAGTTTTCTATATATAATTACTATATAATAATTATTTTATTCTAAAGGGGGTACTTATTATAAAATAAAGTAGCTATTATAGATTACTTAGCCTAGCTATATATTCTACTAGAGATACTATAATCTACCGGTTAGCCGGCCTATAGTTAGTCTATAGAAGCCCTACCTAACGCTAGCCTATAAGGGCTAGTACTACTAGCTATAGCTTAGCTATTAGCTAGTTAACTAATCTATTACCTATTTTTAACTATGTTAATATCTAAGTAAGAGTTAATGAAGTATTAGGCTTTTTACTTTATTATAAAGAACGTTTTATTAATATATAGTTTATTATATATCTAGTGTAACTATATAGGGAAGTCTTAGCGCTAGCTAGAGAACATTAGGGGGTTTAGTATTAGTTTCTAAATAACCTAGAGGTAGTTTTTAGCTAGTATAGGCGTAATAACTATAGTTAGAGCATTAAAAAAATACAATACAAATACAATACAATACAAATACATATATTTGTATTTTTTCCTAAGTATAATACAATACATGTATTTGTATTTGTATTTTAGAAAAATAAAATACAATATAAATATAAATACATGTATTGTATTTATATTATATACAGTATATAATATAAGTATAGTAAGAATAATATATAAAGTTAAATTTAAAGTAAGTAACTAGTATAAATATATATATATAATTACTATATTTATATAATAAATATATATCTTATATTTACTATTAATACTTTACTAACTACTATTAATATTTAGGTCTCTAACTCTATTAGTATAAAAAATATTAAGAAGAATAATATTAGTATAATTATCTTTTACTTCTTTAATATTATTACTAGGAATAATATTAATATTTTCCTCCTCCCACTTAATAAAGTTATAGCTAATACTATATTCCATAGTATTAAGTATATAATCCTATAAAGATTTATTAGTATATATACTTTAATAAAATAATACTTTAATTTTACTTACTTTAAATTCTTTACTAAGTATACTTATAGGAATTTCATTATTAAATAATTTAAATAATAGTAGTTTAATACTATTACTAAGAATATTTTCTTTATACTTAATAGTTATATTATATAATATAGTATAAGGGTTAAGTATTATAAGAGTATTAATATTAAATTAATTCTCTAGGTCTATTTGCTTTATTTCTAAAGCTTCTAGTTCCTCTAATATAATATTATATATAGAGTTAATAA
>JASUDE010000747.1:0-17072 GCA_034509685.1 Colletotrichum cereale | reverse complement strand
GATTGTCGGCATCGTGGATTCCGTGGTGGGCCTGATCAGGGGTGGCTCATGGCCGCGATATCCAGCAAGGCCTTACACGGGCCCAGCCCGTTACAGGGTGGCCCAGAAGTGGGTTACTTGACTTACAACTTTTTATTTGTGGAAGAATGACAAATTGACCGCAACGCTACAAGTCTCACCAGCTATGTTGTAAATCTAAGGCTTTGTTTCGGGGCTCATGCGTCCTTGTTGGGATAACTGGCATTGCCTGCTAGAATACCACCATTCAAGGTCGTTGCACCAGTCCACGTGAAACCAATTCTCACTATCCGGTAATGTCGCGACTTCTAGTGACACCCTAATACTTGACACGCAAGGCCCATCATCTGTCAAAGAAAACCCCAGCCACAGCTTACAAGCGGAATCAACGCCGAGAGGGGTTGCCAACTGGTCTAGTCTGACTTGTCCGACACATTGTTTTTGCCTGTTAGCATGACGAAGCAAAAGACCACTAATAATTTCCATTCCTCGGTGCCGGCGTCGACATGGAATAATCTCTACAACATCATCGAGCTTCGCTCTGCTCCAAGCAAAATTTTCATGAGGGCGGCACCTCGGGTATGACGAGGTTGGCCACTCAACCTCAGGCGTTCGGTTCTGACGATCAGGCGGGGGTGATTCGAAGCCAAACTGTCGCACACCATACGTTGTCGTCATCATATATATACGACTGGCAGTCCTGCTAGGCAGGTCAAGAAGAGTCCATTTGGAGCGGCTCCAACCTCGCTGGGGCTGCACTCCTAGAAAGCTCGAGCGCCCCTGGCTTGTGACCAACTTCGTAATGTTAGTGAATTCTTATTTTCCTATGCCATTGTGACTGGACAGGACGTACCAATAGGGCAATTGCACTACCCAGAGGACCATTGCATTTCCAGATCTCCGTTAACACTTCATCTGTATGAAGTGGCATAAAGATCCATAGAGCAGATTCGTCCATGGTTCTCAGGGTTTGATAGAACTCGAGATCTTCACCTGCAGTGTGTGCGTGCAGTAATAAAATACTCTGATTCCAACAAAGCGAGTAAGCCGTAGTCTGAGGATCGTTGCATGGCAACACCGACATGCGAAAGGTCGGTTCAGCGTTGCAAATGGTCTCAACTCGAATGGGCTCGGATGAAGGTTGCGGAAGCCCCCAAGCGACCTTCGGTAATTCTACGTTTTGACCTGTAAGTTTACGCAATTTTAAACCCTAGCGCCGCAAGTAAGCAACTGTAGAGAATAACTGCATCTCAAGTGTGTGCTTACATCACTTTGGACTTGAATAAAATCACCAAGGATGCTTAGCGACAATGTTTTCCACCATACATCCGGTTCTTGTTTGACCGCGTAATCGCGTGAAGGATCGGCAAACAATTGCCGAATGCCAAGATGATCACTGGCAATGTAGAGCCTGTCGGCTGGCGTCCGCGACATTGGATCAAACACCAATTTATCCCCGCCGTCGGCGGCTGCATTCGTCAATCGCGCAATGTATTGAACGCCCTCAAAGTCGACGGTTCGAACATATATCTTCTTTGCGACCGTGACAAGTGACACACCACTATTCGCTTCACCACGAATTTCGTTTGCATACCAAACAGCCAAACGGCGCCCAGATCGATCCTCGAGGACCCGGGTCGCGATGTCGCTGCAAATTTCAAGAGGTAGACGGTATCGGGTCGCTGTTCTCAGAATTGAAGCGAGCCAGGACCGCAGCCAGCGAACACGTTGTTTGTTCGCGATTGCCGATGGTTCGAAGTCAGGTGCAGTCGCTTCATGGACCTTTCTGAATGTTTCGGGAGGTATGATGTTGATGCAATCAAGATGGCAGCCAACCCTCACTTCATCATGGTGGCACCTCCCACGGCACTGAACATACTCGATGCCGAGAGAGCTGTCAGTGAAGCCTTTGACGCTGTAGTGGTAAGGTTGAGATCGCTCGGTACCGTCTCTCCGCACTAACTGCATCAGAAATGAGATGAAGAATGTTGAATATAACTTACCAGCGACGATATAATCTCCAATACAGAGTTCGTACCGGCAAAGGCCACAATGTCGTGGTACACAGAAGTACTTCATTGTGGTCTTGAGATGTGTGTCATGTGTCTAATTTAGTTGCAGAAGGCGAGAATATGCTGTCCTTTGTCCTAGCGAAATTTCAACAACTTATCACTGTGATGTATGTCTCGGGTTTTCTTCCGGCCCGATCAGATACAAGATAGAGGACTCCTTTGGATCTTCTTGGATCTTAGCGCACAAGTCAGTGAGTGGTACAGTGCTGACCTTGACGCACATTTTAGAACAGGAAACTGGCTGACCATTGCACCGATAGGCATTGACTAAGCCAGTTTCAGCTTGTGTATGTAAGTGCTCAAAGTAGGTGTGACTGGCTACATGGTACGGACAGGCCCGACGGTCGGCGGCCAATCGCATGCTTATACATGCAAATGTGGCAATAGCCAATGTGCACCCTGTACACCTCCGCTGGGGCTCCCTGCAATCAACCCTGCTGCTCCGCGCTGGACGACAGGATTGCAGGGGGCCGCCGACGGGCCAGTTTACCACCCATACAGATGGACGTCCTTAAAAGCGATCCTGTGATGGGTGCTGGCGTATGACAACAGACCTATTGAGGGGCATATAACTTTACCTATCCATCGAACAGAATGACGCCTTACCCATTTTGGATTAAAGTGCGGGAACGCCAGTTGGCATTCTGCCACATATCATCCCATGTGGGGGTGACATCAATCCGCAACCTTCCAATGTGTCCACAGAATTAATTCATCATAGATCTGACAGACATTCTAATTAGACAAATCCCAGGGAACTAGCTTCTCCCTTCGATTTCATACATGTCTCATGTCTACGAACAAGAGGCATAGCGCGCAGCCACCCTTGTACTGTACGACTCTCGATACAACTTTAGGAGGACAGGGAAGAGCCGCAGGAATTCCTCCGCTTTTCATAAACTTCCTCAGTAAATGGACTATGGAATTCCATCATCACGACTCTCCGCGCGCTTACCACGACGGAAAGGGCTTTGTCAAATTACGCCGGAGTCGATGAAGATTCTCTGCTTCCCTTGTCCTCAATCTCTTGGCCGAGTCCACCAAGTCTCACTCGGCGCCTTTATCGTGGTAGTCCTCGGATCAGCGCAGTGCTGCGATGAGACTTTGGTTCCTTTGGCGCTGATCGAGAAATGACCCATGCGTGACGCCTGAGCGGCTCAACCTGCCATCCGAGCAGAGCTTTGCTCATGCAGGCGGCAGCATTGGCGAGCCTCGGGATCGCATAAGAGCCGCAAGTGCCTTCCTACTGCAGCCGCTGCCACGCTGCGCACTGACTGTCGGGTTGTCTAAATCGGCAAATGGTCAATTCCAATCTACTGCTCCACCGATGAGCAAGTATGATGCTCGAAGAAAGTCGCTTCTAGCAGCCGCTAGGCACACTTGGTGACAGGGAATATCTCAGCGGTGTCTACATTTCTCGGGAAGCATGAGACTAATTCACACGTCCGACGTGATACGCCGTACATGGTGGCCAGTGAGTAGTAACGGGGGGTGGGGGTCAAGGGCCCAAACAGGAGAAGGCTTTACGCGCCTAAAGTCTACATCTACATCCTTTCAGCCCCCCATCCCGGTCCTGAGCCTACACCATGCAAAAACGTGAGTGAAATGAATTGGAGACTCGACGAAAAGCGGGAGAAGTTATGTGTTGAGAGACAGTTTGTCGGCAGCATCTGGGGTATGGCGGACTGTCACGGCCGGCTGGTCTGTGTACTGCCGACCATCAGACGCTCTGGTTTTCAATGTGTGCTGAGCCGCCATGATCGGCCATTACTGCCGGTTGACCAGACCTTGCCAGTTCCACTCTGGGCTTGAGGCAGACGAGTTTCATCAACTTAATTAGCAGCCAACCCCACAGCACGCGGACCATCACTGCCCCATCCAAAGCAGCCAAGGCAACGCGCTCTATCAACCCAAAGAAGGAGTGTGTGGCGGCTCCGGTACATGAAATCGGCCCTAATCGCACTGTTTCCGTCCGTCTCAAACAAAGATCAATCATACCGCTGGCTCTGCTTAGCATTTGTCCACTGTTGCCTCAGCTGTGTGGGATGCTTCCGGTTGTGCTACTTCTGTGGATAGTCGGCGCGTAAAAAGGGAAAGGACTTGGTCTTTGCTTCACCTTGGTCTCGCCGGGTGTATCTTCTCACGCCCTCATCTCTCCTTGAGGCCCCATACACACAGCCAACGGGCGCCCTCCCTTTCTTCAAGCACCCGAGCCCCTGCCCTGGCCTCAGCGTCCAAGTACCGCCGCCATCCCTGCCGGTTCCTCAAGGTACACGTCGCAAGGGTAGATCACTCCCACACCTAGAGCCCCGCTCGATAACTTGATGTAGCCAACTCTGGCGTCGCTCTCTCGGGGCATGTTCAGGGAGATCGACGCCACTCTGGAAACCACAGTTGTTTAACTCGGTGCGATGATACTGTACCGAATTCTCCGGGAATTCCTGGACGATCTGCGGAAGATTCTCCGCCCATTGCCCCGTTATTTCCCGTCGATTAGCCGAGGATTCGCCAGCCAGTTTTACCCGCAAATACCAGCGAATACACCAAGGAGACCGATCGTTTTTCGCCGAGAGCTACGACGACCTGAGCCCCCAGTTGAAGGCCTTAGCTTTCTTTCCAGGCTCCGAAGACGACCCTTCGTCACCAACTGCTACCAGCATCCAGGCGTACGGTGATGCATCACCGCTGGGGAGTGCACAAAAGACCCGCGCCACCCCCTAAACACTCACGCGCCCAAAGCAGGAAAAGCAGCGGATTACTGCGTCGAGCGCTTCGGAACCTCTCGAGCGTCTCGAAATCGTAGGTCTCTCCTCCCTTGCTGTTAGATTGCGCGCTGACTTTATGCTGCATCCCCCAGCCTACGAGAACAAGTCGAACCTAACCGAGCTCCCGACGCCGCTGTACCGAACGAGACGATAATCGTCGATTGCTCTCTTCCCGCTTCTTCGACAATCAAGCAGTCGAGCAGCGGATTCTGGTTCAAACAATCGAGCCCCTCCGAGCGTCGTGAGGGTGCGCCCGCCGAGACTGAGCCCATAGAAGGCAAGGAACCTCTCGAAAAACGTCAGCAAATCAAGTTCGTTGTCGGACATAGGGTTGCACTACGCAACAGCTCTCGGGTTGAGCTGCGCATCCTGTGGAGCGATGGTGTGACGTCGTGGGAGCCAGAGCGAAGGATCCAGGCTGATGCTCTCGAAGCGTGGCTGGCATATACATCGAGGATTGATCACCGGGCTTCTTTGGGAGAAGACCAGCGCCACAAGTGGCACCTTCTAGCGATACACTCGCATTGGATTGTGACAACAACAACGGGCAGGCGCAAGTGCAGTAAAATAATGGTGGAGGTTTCTTGGGAGGGCAGTATGGACAGGACAGACATAACGGAAAGCTCTGCGCGGTTTCGAAACTCAGCCATGATAGCGGACTACTGGCACGACTGGGGTGGCAGAGATGTTGCGCTACTTGATGCTGATGTTAGAGAGGGTTGAGAGGGCAGGATGCCGCCGATGTGTTGGTACACACGAGATGCTTCATTGCCACCATCGAGGCTTCCTCAGCGGCTACTGACGAACAGGCGCAGGGAACTGCAGTCAAAAGAGAAAGGTCTCGGTCAAATTGCACGGCGTCGTAGCCAGGGAACCAAACATCTCTTCCACATTTGCAATACCTCGTTGCCCCCGTCACCAGCATCCCTTTTGTTCTTGAGTTCTCCTGGTACCGGTTTCTGCTTCATGTCATCTCAAACAGACACCAAGTGTAGCTGCCAAACTGTGCAATACTATGGCCAGCATTGTGATTGGCAGCGAATGACTTGCGTTGTGATCGGTGCACAGGGGCTACCCTTGTTCGAAGCTCGAGCCATCGCCAGCCATGTTGGGTCTGTTTGCTATGTTCACCAGCCAGAGCTGCTTGACACGAGACTGCTTCCGCTACCAACCGCAAGTCTCTCATCGCCCCATGTCCATTCGAGGTGTATTTAAAGCGATTCGATTAGGCCAGGAGGCCAATGTGTTTTCCGCCGTCATCTACTACAACCCGGTCTCCAGACAACTGGACGGTGCCATTCATGTTCCGAGAGGGCAGAGCATTCTGAATATGAACCAATTTGTAAGCTGTCGTGCTGAAGAAAAAGGTACTGCCTGAACTGACACGATTACGGTGTAGTTGCGAAAGCTTTAAACGGCATGTAACTCCGTGTCCCGCACCGACATGACCGAGCTACCCCAAGTGGACGGCGGACAATGACCTCTGTGCAGAACGAGATTTCGATGGAGACGATCAACAAAACTGATAGAAGAGAGGGAACCGCCGATGCCACTGTGTTTGAGGCTGCCGTCACTCTTTGCTGTATCCAAGAAAAGCCATACCACGTAGCGAACTCGGTGACAAACAACTCAAAGAAGGAGCTTCAAGACGAAATGGAATTTGGTACGGTTCAAGTCTACCACATTGAGCCAAATTTTCTCCCCTTTTTGGATTTCTTTTTCGGAGAGGGATTGCCCCATGGATCTTCAGGTTCTTTCTTGGGAGGTATTCCAAAACCCCATGTGTCCACAGAGGCTGCATTTGCAACCGCTATCGCTGGCTCGGGTGTAGCCCTGGTTCCCCTAGACTCTGAGCCGGCTACTGATGTTGCCGCTTGCGTTGAATGTTCTGAAATGACTTCAGACTCCTCCGGTTTCGTCAAGGACGTGTTTTCGTCAGGATCAACTTCTCCGCCAGCATCTATTTAACAGTCTCAGTACCCTGAAGCAAATCTGTAATCTTGACAGAGCGCACGGTCTTACCTGAATCGACTATGTTATGCCTGCTCAGAAGTCTCAACGTCTGAAGTCCAACCTCAAGAACTTTCTGTTTCTCAAGACATTGTTCGCGCTCTTCTCTTAGTTGTTGGCTTTCCGCCGCAAGCTGTTGAACTTGTTCATCCGTCATATCAAAAACAACGTCAGGGGTGAGAAGATTTGGCACAAGCCGAATCAAACAGTTTTCAACGGCGAGAATGCTGACATCATCGATAAACCTCTTCAATGCGACCTGCACAACTTTAGTATAGAGACATAGTTCGGAAATAGCTCGTGCAAAGGATAAATTCACTTACCTTGTAATAGGCTTCCATGTAATCAATCGCGTTCTCGCAAGCGTAGACTTCCATGTCTACTTCTGTTGTGTCCAGTAATTGTGACAGAATTGTTCTTGGGTCCACCGAAAATGTTCCAAATTTAAATCACGTCCAAAGACATTCTTTAGGGCGGCTTCCATTTGAGCCCGGAGTCTAGCAGCTTGCACTTTTTGCACGTTTTCGGTCAGGTAATGGTTGAAAGTGATCGGGTGACCGTCGGTGTGTGGCGTGACCAACTCGCTCATTTTGTTGTCAAGTCCGGCCTTGAGGCTCTCCAGAGTCTGACCAACAACGGCCATAAGCGATTCGCTTGTTTCGGCATTGGCCACGTAAGCCAGAATGGCGTGCGTCTCATATCGCACCGATTGCAATATTGTATCCTTTGCTGCTGTTGCCAACTGTTGCCACGGACGGCACTGTTGAGCAAATAGTTCGCTGATGACCATTGGGTTGTATGTGCCTGGGAGCTCGCAACCTCTGCTACGCCTCATGAGCTCTTTCACCTCCTCGATGTATGCGGAACGGCTCAGCTCCTTTGAAGGACCAAGAACGGCCTGTAACGGACGCTCCGTAATAACCCGGCTCCGACCTTTTATCTCCATGTCCGCCGCAAAAGCTGTCAGCGTATTTTGCACGACCGCTCGTAGACGTCTTCTGTATCCATCTTCATCAAGCGCGCTCCCAAAGAAACGGTGACTATAGTTCCCTTCAACTGCAGCTTTCATCAAGTTAGAAAATTCTTGGCTCGTTCTCAGTAGATACTGGCGCTGCTCCCTGATTGTTTCCCGTGATGGACCGATGTGCTCCAGCCTCTGGCGACAGTCTTCGAGGCTGATGTCAATGTCGCGTAAAAGACTGGGGAGCTGAAGAAGGATTTGGTCCTTCAATACATTGCTCAACCGGGGCTTTAGTGACTTAATCCCAAGAAGTTGTGGGGCAATAGATGCCCAGACCCCAGAGTTGAAGGCCTCTTCGGCTTTATCGCGATCTTCAGCGGAGGCATCTCTCATCTGGAAACTGCGGTTTTTCAAAACGTGTCAACCGAGCCGAAATTGAACATCTTTGTTTTGGACCAGTTTGAGGTATGCTGCCTCGCTGTCTGATCCAGCGTCCAATGTGTCTGGCTTGGTGACTAGGCCCAGTGTGCGACTTCCTCGGGGATCAATCGTGCGGGCGAGCTCGGTGACTTCTTGAAGCGCAAAGTCGCTCTTCGCCGACACGACAGCCAGAATGATGCTTCTTGGTCTCACCATGTATTTGCGCACCATTTTCCTGACGATTTGGGCATCTTCGAGAGACTGGTCCTGATTGCCGGCCCTGAAAAGTCCTGGAAGGTCGACCATCGTGAGATGTGGCTGGGAGGGTCCGCGTATCTCAATGCGGAGGATATCGGTGCTGAAGACCTTTGTGTCCGACAATCCCATGGCAGACTTCGCATCCTCGACGACTTGTCCAAGGAAGTGCTCGTTGATGTCAACTTGAGGTCTGAAGTTGGAGATTTGTTCGATCTCCGCTGGAGGTCTTTCGGGTGCAGGTACGATCGAAATCCTGATGCCCGCACCAGCGTCCCGACGCAGGACCAGCTCTGTCGCGAAACGGGTACAAAGATTATCCTTGGTGGGGAAGGACATGCCCGAAATGGCCTCTAAAACCGAGCTCTTTCCGGCGGACTGCTCGCCGCAAACAATAATCTCTGGCAAGTCAACATATCTGCCGATGCCTTGGGAGCGCAGTTGATCGATGTTGTCGAGTAGGTCGCGATGCTCTTTCGATTCTAGCGAAATAGGGCCCATGTTCTCCGGTGGCACAACTGCAGATGCGAATGGTCTTCGGAAATGGGGTGTTAACCGATCAAATCTGACTCTTTACGAAGGTAGTAAAGCGGCTTGCATTGATGGATCTATATATAATCGGCATGAAGACCATAGCCGGCTTAGGCATGTCAATTTCATTGCTTCTTCAATCGGAGGGTGGGGATCATCTTTCGGCTGATACGAAGCCTTCGGCTTGAACTCTCGACACATCAGGCAGATAGACTGATGACAGGCCAGAATATTAGCAAGGCCGCTGCGGGCAACAGCCCAAGACTGATGTTGTGTGACCTCCGATATCACCCAAGCCTCCCCACATAGTGTCTAGCCAAAGTATTATTCCTGCGAGCGTGCCTCATTTCAAGTAACACAGTCTGCCCGATGGGCAAGCTGGCGTCTCGGGCCAATATGGATTGCAGCACTCACTACATACGAACAGACCCCGGTATATGTGAGAGTGGGCCAATGAAGAGGTTGCACAGTAGAGTCTAGTCAGAAATACCTGTTCAGATTCACGAAACCGTCAATGGCTTTAGGGGCGATGTGGAAGTTTACCAGCAACACCCCTCGGGTGCCAGCTGAATCGTGGTGCCAGTACGTGCCGTAGCCATGTGGCCTGCCTCTTGAACGGTAAGCATATGACTCCGCTCTCTCAGACTGAGCATTCAAGCTCTCTTAAGCTGAAGCATGTCAAGATTCTTACCCTACTTTTTTTGCCATGGGGGGACGGCAAACGCCGTTATCGTTGTGGGCAAGTTCGTGAACGGCCTGCCGAGCGCGATGACCCCTCCCGATGGTGAAGTTTGTCAAGACA
This sequence comes from Colletotrichum cereale, assembly GCA_034509685.1. Classification (NCBI taxonomy): domain Eukaryota; kingdom Fungi; phylum Ascomycota; class Sordariomycetes; order Glomerellales; family Glomerellaceae; genus Colletotrichum; species Colletotrichum cereale. The sequence continues at coordinate 7,238 of JASUDE010000747.1, read as the reverse complement.
AGGCCCCGTGCACTTGCTGCTACGTTTCAGTGTGACAATCAAGCGGGTGGGGGAAAGAAAGTGATGCACAACACACTACCACGACGCTTGGACAGCAGCCGTCGCCCATCGCCCGAAAGCCAATAATACCGCCTGCTTAAGCATCCCTATCCATTAGTTGAATTGATAAACAAACTGGTGTCTCGTTGCTACGCTCACCGGCTGCGTGGCTACTGCATGCCAAGCCACGCAACAAGGATACCCGGCGATTATGTGATTGAACGTCGAACTGATTGGCGCGGGCTTGCATTCACCGACCCCTACCTGAGGTGGGTACAATGGGGTTCCGTTAGCGGATGGGGTTTTGCACCGTGAAAGATATAGGCTTGAAGTACCTAAGGCGGGCGACGCACACTCCATGTCACAACTGCATGCTCAAGAAGCGCCTTGCTGGCGGGCGTCCTGGGGACGTTATCGAAAGCTGGTTATGTGGCGGCAGAGCAGCAGCCTAGGGATTCCAGCCCTTAACCAACGTTCGCCAATCAGAGCTGCCCACTGGTGTACATGCCGGAACGGACATACGTTCCGGGTGATTCTTGCAGCGGTAACCTGCCTGCAGGGACAGCGTCCAGCAATCCGACGCGCGTTTTGCCAAGGGTTGGGTTGCGACAGTGCAATTGTAACGGTCCAAGGCGAGGTGTATTGCAACCAGCTATGGCGACTACGTACGAGTATCCTTAGATGAGGATCAGAAGGGAAGAACGATCAATCTCCGCCTCACCGCTGGCCTGATCAGGGCCACGCCGCGCTGGCCATCGGATTGTCGGCATCGTGGGTTCCGCGGTGGGCCTGATCAGGGGTGGCTCATGGCCGCGATATCCAGCAAGGCCTTACACGGGCCCAGCCCGTTACATAAAAGTTGTCAAATGGGTTGTATGGGCACTATCAGCAAAGCCGCCCAAGAAGGGCAATCCTTCATACAAGATACGGAAATCACCGCCCTGGTCGTTGCGCTCGAAAACACGACACTGAAAGTCCTCAAACAAGATGACGGTTTGCTTGTTGCCGAACTGGTACAGCCACAAAGGGGGGGAGGATTGGCTGCGGTCCTGCCATAGCGATGGGAGGAGGGTGCAGCCTGCTTGGATGTCCATCGTGCACAGCTTGCAGTCGATGGATCGTAATTAGTTTGAGGTTGAAAGCCAACAATAATGTTTCGACAGATGGCCTCCTTTCGAGATGATGATCAAGATGTTGAAATAGGATGTCAAGAGTCTTTCCAGGCTAAATTTGCCGAGACACTGAGACGCGGCGATAAGCGCACGCAAGACATCCCTCCAGGCGATACGCCTGCCTCGCGGGAAGCGTGTCATCGCATCGCTGCGTCTTCATGGTGCGGGGCTCCGTACCATCGACGTACTGTACGATTTTGAGCCTGTACCCACAACATCCTGTATGCCCGGGGGTGCTTATGCCACGGGCACGATCCGATTGGACGAATGGCTGGCAGACAGATAGGGTTGACAAAAGCCACACACAGGGGTCCGCCAAAAGGCCTTCATCCCATTTGGATCTCTCCACACGCATCTGTAACCTTCGAGTTCGGGTTGGTGCGCAGATGATGAGGCGTCATGGGGTCATTATGCAGTCGTGCGAGTTCCACCTCCCGTTCATTCTGGTCTTGGTCGACAATATTGGACACTAAACGTGCTTTGTTACGCATCCGATCAGTACAACGCGGGCGTTCTCTCGCGATGGTATTCGGGTTGCGGCGGCATGTCAGCGAGGACGGTGGAGACGCCTATTGATGTAGTTATTGTAGAGCAGGCACGGCGCGCTTGGCAGTTGGTTATTTCTTTGTCTGACACTGCGTGCCACTCATTCTTGCCGCAGAGCAACGGCGCATGGATCATAGTCGATGGGTGTTGGGCGCCGAGCGTTTTCCCATGTCGGAGTGCCGGGATCCCTTGCCAACGCACGCGAACGACGCGGACGCACGGAGTGTACTCTGTAAGAACTGGGAGTTTCTAGGTCTACTACAGGCGAGGCGATGCGCCCGCTCGCGGATGGTGTTCCGGTTGCAACAGAACTCGGCTCTTGCGGAGACTGTGTTCCGACAAAGCAAGATCTTTGGCGACCAGTGGCATGGGGGTCTGTTGTAGCAATGCGCGATAGCACGTAAAATGGTTGGCTTAGCGCCAGGTACCAGCCGGCTCTGCTATTATCATTGTGCTGGCGCCTATCCAATCTGGCGGCGGATTTTGTCTTGCTGACTGTGCGCTAGCGTATGTATGCATGGCGGTGGAGATATGGCGGTGGAGATATGGCGGCTCGGCGGCGAAGCATAACAATGTGATTGGTGGCTTCGCTCGTCAATGTGAACTGTGCTGTATTGGAGCAAGAGTATCCGTACTCCAAAGTGCTCCGAAGTACTTCGAGAGCACTGGCCAGCCCTCAGCACAGAAGAGTGTGCCTACGAATCAGTGCAAGCTGCATATTGGTGCACAATCGTCAGGATCTCTTACGTTGCGTTGCCATCGATAATGGGTCGGATCTCCAATGCGGAAGGGGTAGCAGCCAGCATTACCCCTCACTGCAAGCTGCTGTTTAGCCAATCAATCATGGGAACGGCGTTCTAGGGGCAGTAGGCAAATTCGCTTTCTTTTCTGTTCTTTCGTTCTTTTGATTTCGTCGTTTCCTTCTTATCTTGATCACACAACACTTACAGTACATAGGACTACATCCTATCGTTCCAACATCCATATGGCGCTCGTGCAGTCTTGCAGATCCTCCGATTGGACACAGATGGCTGAGGCGGGTCTGCCGACAGGAGCTCTGCCGAAATTGAGGGGAAATACTATTTGATTGCTTGCAGCTATCAAGCAGCTCGCTGCGTTGTCTATATGTAGGGACCCCGTATCTTTTTCCTGTTGAGTAAGCGTGATAGCACAATATATATTTCTCTTCCTTTACTCACCAGCCTGGAACTTGCACCACCTTTAGCCCAATATGACTAAGACAGGTGAAGATTGTGGAAGATCTCTTTCTCAGATTGCAGAGCACCATTCCAACTCGATTATACCAAGTCTTTTGGATATCCAGGAGTGCCAGGAGCCGCAGAGCAAATTTCTGGAGTTTCTGACCGATCTAGAATGCCTCATCATTCCCCTGTCACGACGACGTGATTTTCGCAACAGCAGCATGCAAACTCCTAGATCGCCGAAACGAATCCGGTTATTCCGGCATTGGATCGACACGTCCCAAGATAGACAATACGTCGCTCTATCGTACACGTGGCAGCCGTCCATCTATGAAGGAAAAGATCCAGGAAAATTCAATGTCCAGAGTCGGGATCGCACGGAATTCTATCCATCTCCGGTTCGAGGAAGCGTTTTCCATCGCATCATGCAATATATGCACACGTTCGATTTGGGGCTTCTATGGATTGATCGGCATTGCATTCCACAAAACACTTGCAAGAAACCTTGCCAGCACAATAGATGCTACAAAAAGAAAATGGCCATTAACACAATGGACCTGGTTTACAAACACAGCAATCATCCTGTCGCTCTACTTGGAAGGCCAATCAAGACGGAACATGAACTACGTTTATTTGCAAAAATTCTGGACGGAACAGCCTTGCGCAGAATTGGATCCAGCTTCAGCCCAGTCCGCCAGGAGTCGGGCAGAGCCCTATCCTTGTTGGAATCCATAACGGACGACCTGTGGTGGTCAAGAGCTTGGACATTCCAGGAGAACTACCGCGCTGGGATAGAAATGACTTTGCTCATTTCTCATCCGACATCTATGGAAGCAGAAAAACGCGACATTGGTGTTTTTGGCGACGTTGACGGCGAGCTCTGTGTCAAATCGGTCGATTTCTGTGGAGCAGCTACTCAGTTTTGCCAGCAATACCGAAATGATGCAACCCAAAGAGAACGTGGGATTATCAACAAAGTTCTTTCAAAGGCCGCAAAGTACACGATCCTGCTTGAGAAGGATGACGCCATGTTCCCTCAAATAATTAAGGACTTGAGCCATCGGAACTTAAGCAATCACTGGGACCGCCTCGCCATCACAGCAAATTGTTGCCAATACCCAATTCACTTGGACACTCTGCAGCTGGATCAAAGGGCTTCCAGCCTAAGCCTGTCGATCCTAACCATGTGTTTCCTCAACGGCGAGATTTTCAATAATAGCCATGGTGAAGCTACTTCGGCATCTAACATGACTGTCTTTGAATACTTGACGACACAGTGCTTAAGTTCACTACCCACGCCCAGAAACCAGCATGTCCTCACATACCGCAAAGGCTGCAGGTTCAGTGACGTGGAGCTCGACATGTGCGGAATCAATACCCGGGGACATCTATGGAAACTTGGTAAAATAATCCATACCAACGGGTTTTCCAATCAGCAACCGTGGGTACCTTTCAGAAATGATCGCTTTACTTGGGAACAACTACAACGACTCTTTCAGCTTATATGTGCACTGAGATGTCTTGGATATGATGTCCTTGCCGAGCGCATTGAGAGGTTCCTGGACAGTGGCCGTATTGGCCGTCGAGGGGGCCCAGCGTGTAACGAAACATTCGCAGAGAATCATATGTCGGCAATGGCTGAAGAGGTGGCCACTGCTGTTGCCGAAGGCGAGAGACTAAGACTCGGAAGGCTTTGGGAAAGCAAAGAGCGGTTGTCATCATACACTGCAATCTTTCTATGGGAAGCAGGACAAGATTACGGTCCTGCGCAATATGCGGAGCCCAGATACGTCTTCACATCCTCGCGTCCTATGGACCCCGGATCGGATGAGAACGACGCGAATGACACAGACCGGCATGTCTGTCTTGAAGTCAGCAAAGCAAAGCGGAGGCACGGCTGTATCCCTAGGTTATACACTAAGCGTGGGCTCCTCGGTTGGTGTTTTTTCGATGGTTGTCAAAGAAGGGACGTTGTTTTTCCTTGGCCATCGATTCTTCAGCGTCCATCGTCCTGTTAACTGACCCCCCACCCTACTTCCTACGCAGCCCCACTTTCGGCACGGGGTTCCGAAGCATCAACACCACCGTTGTTACGAGCAGGTCAGGGAGTTGCATGATCGAGGATCCTCGGCGGCCGCAGCGAATGAACTACGAATAGGACAAAGACGGCTTTCATGCGGCGATCGAGAGGCACAACCAAATTGTGGCCTATCTCAGACGTGTACGTCACAACAACGTCTCGTGTAAGCGCCCACGACCCCCCGATAGCGGATGCCACGCTTGACAGCCTTGTTGACGCACTCTAGTTCCCGAGGTTAAGTTCGCAAATGGCGAGCAGCGGGTTATCGGGCCCGATTGTTAGGTTAGTTGTCTATAGCAGTCAACTCTGTCCTATCCTTGTCACATTTGTCATTATATGTGGTGCCGCTGTCACTCCTATGTCGGTTGAGCTTACTGCGTCTCTTAACCCTCCGCGGCGGAACGTTAACAATCACAAGTGACCATTATCCAGCCCTGCATTTCCCTCATTTTCGTTTCCATGAACACTCCACATCAAGCCAAAGCAATATCGTCATGCTTCATATTGACACCTTTAATATTTTCGATGATGCGGTTTGTCTGTGCACTTAGAGAGTACACATTGACTTTCAACGGACAGATAGGACCGGCTGTGCATCGATGTTTGTCGGCATTCAACCCGGATAAGTGGTTGCCAATGCTTATGATCGTTCCATTCCGAAAGGGTACGACTGACGGCCACAGTTCATTCCGCCTTAGAATATCAAAATACTCGGCGACTCGGGATTGTGCTGTGCAAAGGGATTCATGGAGGCTCTTGTTTTTACAGGGGTGGCATTGCTTGGTACCACTGGGGTGGAGCCTTCCACACTCGAGGCAGAGGAGGGAACCCTTTTTGTAAGCCGCGACACCGCCTTGTAAAACGCCCTCGATTCGTTCCATCTCTTCGTGTAGAAGATCCAGCTTCGAAGAGATTTCTTCCTCTAGAGCTTCTTTTCTCTCCTCAGTTCAAGGCCCTGGACAATAGGTTTCCAAACTACCTTCAATATGTTGAGGCAAACGGGATAAGACCTCGTGATTTGACCGCGATGCCCCGAAGCCAGGAGTCATTTTCTTAACCGCTCTTGTCGAGATGGACTGCTAGTGGTCTGTGGCGCCAAATAGATAGGCTGCGACAAGAAGGTAACCATGCTCTTCAGGGCTGGAAGGCTCGGGGGTGTCATGCAACCATCTAAATATCCACGGCGACAGGGCCGTGCTACAACCGTACTTATCGCTTTCTCTTGCGACCAGCGCAAGAAGTCTAGGTTCAATGTTCTTGTATTCGTCTTTTGCTTTAAAATAGAGTAAAGATAGAATAACTTCCATAGCTTCTGCGTCATCCTCTTTGAGTTTAATCTGTGGGCAACTCTCTTGCTTGGCTGTCCTGCCTTCCTGGAAGACAGGTCCGAAGAGGGTAGCAAAATAAGGTGAGGCAATGGTGAGGACCTCGGAATGAACCAAAAGTTGTCGTTGGGGGCTGCACTTGTGACCGCCAACGACTAACACTACATCGCCGTTAGGATGAAGTTCTACTAATTCGTCTTCATCCTCTGACAGATCGGGCTTGTCGGTGTTTTGATATGGTTCAGAGTACATGATGGCATGAAGAATTAACGAGTGCGTTCAAAAAGCGCCGGACAAATTGGATAGTTCTCATGTGGACTAATGTACCAAACGCCTGAAATGGCCTCGGCATTCGTTGCGTAGGTAGAGTTTAGCCTCAAATATACCACCACCTTTAGATACGCAATAAGTCAAAGCACCCACTTTTCGGTCACCCCTGCATTTCGGTCACCCGAAAATCCCGCCCAGCCACCCTATTTTCTAGATACCCTCCAACTTCAAACTATCACCACTTTTCCCAACCTTCTCCAAATCACATCATTTTTTCAGTATATCTTCTTTATGGCCTAATGGTTCAATATACCGAATTTGAGATCAATCAAGCGATTACAGCTGTTGAAAGTGGGAAGAGTATCCGGCAAGCTGCTCGCGAGTATGGTATCCCATGGACTACCCTCCAGTATCGCATATCTGGCACCCAACGAAGGGCTGCTGCCTTTGAAGATCTTCAGAGGCTTTCTGCAAGCCAGGAGGCCAAGCTGGCCAGCTGGGTGCAAATACAGGCAGATCTTGGGCTTGCACCAACCCATCAACAACTGAGGGAGTTTGCCCAGCGTATTCTCCATACCATGGGGGATACCCAACCTCTAGGCAA
>JASUDE010000746.1:0-17088 GCA_034509685.1 Colletotrichum cereale | reverse complement strand
CGTTATGGTTGAATTTACTTATATAAAAGGTAGAAGGGTAAGGAAGAGTGCGTCACTCACTATGATGCGTCACTCACTATGCATGTACGTTAAATTTTTAAAATTAACTATTTTAGTACTAAGAAACACTAGATATATAGTAGAAAACTAGGCTTAAATACTACTTTACTTTCTATAACTTTATAACTAAGGTATTCCTAAAGTAATTATATTAAACTATAATCTAAAATTCCTTTTAGATTTCTAGAAAACGCTATAAGAAGAACTTAATATAACCTTAAAATTCTTAACGTTATACTACCTATAAACCGCTAGTCTATTAGAATAGAAAAACTAAACTATAGAAATAGTAATATAGGTATTTACTATTACTTTCTTAAATAAATAATAGACTAATAGTATTATAAGTATATAAGTAACTCTAAATAACGCCTATGTAAGCGTAATTAAGACCTTACTAAACGAAATTACCTATAGAAAGAAAATAAATATACTACTAGATATTTTAAGTAATTTAAATATAGAAATTAATTATAAAATACTTTAGATAGAAGTAAAATTTTCTATTATAGTAGTATAAATATATATAAAAGAAGTATTTAACTATAAATACTAGTATATTTTATTTTCTCTAGGTAATTTAGTCTATTTAAAACTTAGAAAAGGATATAAACTACTTAGTAATCCTTTATTAAAAACCTCTCTAGCTTATATAAAGCTAATAAAAATACTAAAAGAGGTTAGAAAACTTACTTATAAGTTAGATCTACTACTAATAACAAATATTTACCTAGTAGTTTTAGTAGCTTATTTAATCCTAGCTAAAAACCTATAATTAGACTTATACTACTAAACACTAGTACTAGTAAAACTAATAGAAATAAATAACCTATAAGTAAAGAAGTAGTAAGATAACTACTAATATTATAAAGTAGAATAAATTTTAAATAAAAGACTTAACTAGTAAAGAAGAAGTAAACCTTATATATAATACTTAATTAAATAGAAAAAATATCTTAGTACTTATAATACTTAGATAAACTTAGACGCTATAGAAGCTAAGAAGTTAATTAAGGAATTTAAGGAATAGTAATAAAGGTTAGATAAATAAAAGTAAAGAATTTAGAAGGAAAAAGAACTATTATTAGAATAATATTATTAACTAGCCTTAGGAGAAATTTCCTATAGAATAGAAAGAAAATAATAGGTTGTTTATAAATAAAAGAGCTAGATAAATACTAAATAAGGTATTAATTTAGGTAATAATTCTCTAATAAAACTAAGAGAAATAACAGATAGCTAAAATTATTATTAAAGTAAATATATACGCTACTTATAGTAAATATAAAGATAACTTACCTTAACGTATAGGTAAACTTTACCTTTAGATAAAAAAATACCTAAACTATTTAGGTAACTAGACTTTTTACCTACTTTATAAAAAAATAATTTACCTTTTATTTCCTCTTAAAGAATTACCTATAGTTTCTTATTTATATTACTTTTCTTTACTAAACCTTCTCTTTCTTACCTTTATTAGCTAGTAAATTTATATATAAATCTTATAAATCTACTAGTATTTTATTAGTAAACTTACTTTTATTCTCTTTTAACTTCTTATTATAAGATTTTATATTATACCTAATCTCTTTAGTAAAAATCCTTTTACTAACGCTAAGTATTATAAGCTTTTCTCTAATAAATTTATAAGAACTAAGGATAGTTTTAATCTAACTCTTTCTAGATATTTCTATATACTTACTATATATAGAGGTAAACCCTAAATTATTAACTACGTAAAGTTATATAAAACTAAGATTACTAGCTTTTAAGAGAAATACCTAAAACAGCTTAAGAGATATTACTTTAAAATAAAGAAGCTAGGCGTCTAAAACCCTAAGGTTAACTTCTTTAACTACGTAATTTTTATAAATACCCCTAACTTTTGTTTTACTAAAAATATTAAGGAAGTATAAAAGATTTTTATAACTAATCCTTAGCTAAAGTTTACTAAAGATAATAACACTTTTTCTTTCTATAATAACTAGTAGAAATCCTCTAATAATTAGACTTTATAAATTTATATAGATAATATAAATAATAATAAAGAGGAAGATAAAGATAAGCTTCTTACTTAGCTAAACACTCTTTAGTATTAGTTAGACTAACTTAAGGGTATTTATAATAAAATAACTAGAAACACTCTTTTTTACTATAATAAAAGTAGTTAGTTTATAAGTACTCCTAAGAGTACTAATTAATCTATAGTTATTACTAAGATAATATAATAGATAGATAATCTTTAGAAGTAAGTTATAAGCCTCTCTAATAATAAGTTACCTATAAGTATCCTATATATATAGCAGACTACTATAGATAATACTAGTAAATTCCTAATTATATAGCTACCTTATACTAAATCTTCTATTAATAACCTAGTGCTTATTAAGGAAACTACTATAGTTTTACTAAAGATTAATATTATTCTTAACGCTTTTATTAGTTTTTATACTATTATTAACTAGATTAATAATAGTAAACGTATAGAAGAAAAAAGAGTTTAAGTTATACTTCACTTAGTTAAGTCTATTCTAAATAGTAAATAAAACCTATATAAATATATTATAAAGCTATAGTAAACTATAAAAAAATAACTAAAGTCTACTAAAGAAATAGCTAAGAAGTTACTTATATCTAGCACTAAGGATATTTCTCCTTTTATCTATATCTCCTATAATAAGCTTAAGAGAATACTATTATAAACACACCTAAACACTAATATATAGCTAGACGTTAAACGCTAGATTACTATTAATTTACCTATTTCTATAAATATTTACTATAAAATAGTTATATAAGATTTTACTAATTACTATAAGTTTTACTACCTAATTATTATTAAATACTAAAATAATACTTTTACTATTATATTCTTTAATAGATATTTTACTATTCTTCTTATGTAAGTTATAAAGGGAGTTAGTAAATAGATTAAGAAGTATATAACACCTAATACTATTTATAAAAGACTCTTACTTAAAGCGCTTTTTAGACTTATCTACCTTAGTTTTTAGCTAATTAGTAAAATAAGACGTATTGTTTTAAATAATAGAGGATCTACTAGTAAAGCTAGTAATAACCTATAGTAGTAAGTTACTAATATAACTATAAAGTAATTACTTACTAAGTATATTATTACTTTAAGAACTAGTCTACTTTACGTATATATATATAGATTCCCTACTACTTACTAAATAAGTAATTATAGTTACTAGGAATTAGTTAATAAAAGTAATAACTAGATTAAGGAGTTAGATTTTACTCTTATAAACTACTAGCTTATTATTATAGAAAAGAAGGTAATTAACCTTTTAGTTTCTAACGTTATCTTTAATAGTAAGCTAATAGAAACACCTATCGTTTAACTAACACTTACCTAGATATTATATAGTGTAACTAGATAATTAGTTAATAATTAAGAAGGAATTTCTAAAAAGGATTAAGTTTATATAGCGTTAAACTATTATACTAAAGGTAGATAGTTCTTATATATTTATTATATATAATTTTAATTTTACTTACTTATAATTTATTTATAATTTACTTATGCTTTTAGAATAAAAATAGATCTTTAGGTAGGTAATTATTACGTAATAGATAATTGTTTATCTATTATTTAATAGAGGATTATTTCTTTATACTTTAGCTAGTAATTAACTAGTATTTACTTATATATTCCTAGTTAATCTATAGAGAATTACTAGAGAATTCCTAGAGAACGTTCTACTAACTCTCTAACATTTTCCTAACAATTTCCTAACAATAGCTAGGAAACTCTTATTAGCTATTTCTTAAAGAATTACTAAGTAAATATATTATAAATAGAAGCATCTTAATATTTATCTATTCTTACTTATACTAAAGTGTAATATATTTAAGAGAAGAGAGATTTATCTATATAATTTAGTAGTTATTCTTCTTCCTTTTAATAATAAGTAGATAATCTATATTCTCTTTACTTTCTAACTATTTATTAGTAAGAAAATAGATTTTTCTACCCCTCTTTTAACTTTACTAGCTACTAACTAGGCAGCCTAGTAAGTTATACTTTAAATTATTCTTTAGTATTTTTAAAGGACTATTCCTTAGCTAATTCCTAACGTAATCTGTCTGTAAGATATATATCTAAATGCTTCTTTTTAAAAGCTTTCAATTAACACCCCTTTTAACCCTATTAACCTAGCCCTTAAATTTCTAGAATTTCCTAAAGAAATTCCTCTTTAGGCTCCTCTTATACCCCCTACTTAGCTTCTAGAAGTAAAGGAACTAATTTTTCCTCCTCCTCCCTATTCTAACGTATATTATATACTTCCTTTTACTTTTAGTATATTTATTTCTAATTTATTTAATTATAGAGAATTTCTAAGAAGTAGGTTTGTTTTTTATATAAGAAGTCCTATTAGTCTAAAAACTCTTTTACTATATATAAGTAGTGTTATAAAACAAGGTAGATAGATAGGCTAGAGGAGGACATCCCTATAGGCATATATATATTTACATACCTATAGAGTATATAATCCTCTACGCTATTAACCCCCTCTAGGAGGAAGGTTAACTATAATAATACCTTACTTCTAAGACCTACCTTTTATTCTATAACCTCTATTTAGTTTCCTTATTATTACTTACTTCTATTATTCTTTACCTTTACACTACGTTACTTTATAAGACGTAAGTATAATACTCTACTACTATTACAGCCTTAATATTCCTATTAGATTTAGAATAGCTACTAAGAGGGCTATATTAAGTAGTAGTATAACTACTTTAGTTTATACCTTATAATATTTTCTTTTCTTTACTAACCTATAGTAAAGATATACCTCTACTCTAATAGAAGTTATAAGATTTTAAAAGTAGTATAAGTAAGCTCCTTTAGCTAGGGTATATTACTAAGTTATAGTAACTATATATATAGCTTAAACGGTTCCTATTACATAAGGTTATAAGGAGTTTTTCTAAAAGTCTATAAGATAATATCTTTAACCTTATACTTATAGAGTTTAATAGTAATATACTATACTATAGAACTAATAGGTAGGATATAGACTTCTACCTAAATAATAGATATACTAATAATAACTACTAAGTTAAATCTACTATTAAGATAGTAAAAAGGATTATTAATAACGTAAGATAAAACCTAGTAGTTTCCTTAAGATTATTTACTAATAGATTACCTATACTACTCTTATAAATAAATTCTTAGACCTCTTAGTTATTAGAAAACTTAGTTACACTAAAAAAGAAGATAACTAAGTAGGTTTTAGAACCCCTAAGGAAAATTCTTCTATAATAACCTAACTTAAGGGTTAATAAGACTATAGGAGAATTTTATAATAGATATAAGGATAGCCTTCTTATAGCGTTTCTACCTAAAGTACTAGAAGATTCTAATATAACGTAGTATTTACTAAAAGGTAAAAAACTAGAAATTATAGGCCTACCTAAGTAAAACACTAGCCTACTAGTAGAATAATACTAAATAGCTAACTAGCTAATTTAACCTTCTCTAGCGTAATATAATATATAATAATAGTAAACCTTATTACTACTAGCTATAGGGGTCTAATAACTACCTTTCCTAATATAATTCCTAATACCTAGTAGTTTCTTAGCTAGTATAGGTTACTACCCTTATAAACTAAGTATACTAAGCTTTTAGCCTACTTAAATACTACTAAGTCTAGCTTATTAACCCCCCCCCTTAAGGTAGATAGTATATATACTACTTTACCCCTAAAGACTAGCTATATACCTAATACCCCTAGTTATACTACTATACCTAGGTATACTACTAAACGTTCTTATATAAAGGATATACTTTACCTTATTAGATATAATAGTAAGGTAGATATATGTATTCCCTTACTACCTACCTCCCTAATAGCTAAGGATTTTAACTCTCTAGCTATTAATACTTATAGGAAGGTAGGGATAACTAATAGTAAATATCCCTTATCTAGTAGTAATACTAACGCTACTACTAAATATATTTTAGTTTATAGATATATTCTTTTATACTATAGTATACTAAATATAAATCTTTAGGATATTATCTAGTAGTATAAACACCTTAAGATATACTCTAACTTATTTATAGATACCTATAAGGGTTAGTATTTTCTAGCTAGATACTAATATAAAGTATTACTTACTAAACCTTATCTTTTATAACTACTATATAACTTACTATTATAATATAAAGTTATAGACTTAGGCTATTAAAGTAGTATACTATAATACCTTATTACTATAGTACTTTAGTTAGATAATTTACTAGTACCTTAGGGGATAGGCCTAAAACTAATAGGAATTTTAACTTATAACTAAAGAATAGTAATAGCTAAGATAGTAAAGATAAGCTACTATAGCTTAATAGATTAAAAAACGCTTTAGCTTTACTTTAGTAAACGCTAAAAAGTAGTTTTAAGAAAACTACTTTACTATAGAGAAAATTAATAGCTAAAGTAATATTTATATATTTACTTAAAGCTACTTTAAGTACGTAAGAGTATAGGGAGATTAAACCTAATGTTAATAGCTAATAAGGTTTTATAATAACCTTACCCTATAGCTTAGATAATTCCTCTATAAGCCTAAGGATAATAACTCCTTAGATAGATATATTACTTACGCTAAGGAATAACGTAAAGCACTATAAGATATAGCACCTAGATCCTAATATAACCTAGTATATGTTAATAACGCTACTAACTATAATAGTAAAGATATAGTATACTAAGGAAATATAATAGTTTACCTAGAAGCCTTATAGGCTAGTTACTTAGAACCTTATAATAAAGACCTCTCTAAAGATAATAAGGAAGAGACTATATTCTAAAGATAAGGTAGTAGAAATAATTAGTGTAGTTAAGATAACTATAGATATTATAGAAATTACTATAGAAACTATAGAGGATATTAATCCTATAATAACTACTAAAAAGAAGACTATTAGGATAATACTAAACGTTATATAAAAGATTAATAACCCTAGTAGGAAGTTAAGTAAGGAGGTAGATAGAGATAATATATACGTTATACCTAAAAAATTAATAGGTATAATAATATATAATTTATATAGGAAAATAATAAGAACGCTTAGACTTATATTAATAAACTTATTAATAAAAGGTATATTCTTAAAGGCACTAAAGAAGTCCTTTTATATAAGATAGAGAGTGTAAACTTTATTACCCCCTTATTAGAGTAGGAGGCGCTATCACCTAAAAAATAAAAGGAGGTTATTAAACCTAATAATAACTACACCTTATTATAAAGTAAGGTTAAAGAGTACCTTACTTAAACGCCTTTAGATAATAACTCCTTAGCTATAATAATAATACCTTTTATACTATTAGTTTCCTTAGAGGAGTTAGTTATAGAACCTAATAGAGGAATAGACTAATATAATAATACTATAAATTTTACCTTTTAACTAAAAGAAGTCTTTAAGGTAGTTATTAAACCTAATAAGAAACGTAGACGCTATAAGCATACCTATCTTTAGATTAAGGTATATACTAATAAGAATTTAGAAGACTACTCTATCTATATTAATATAAAAGTATTAGTTATCTTAGTAAAGTAAGAATAAGTAAAGAAGTTTTCTAAAAATCTAAGATTTTTACTTATAAAGCTATAAAAAGTAAGCGTAATTAGGTTATCTTTTATACTCTTAGAAAACGTTACTTTTAATATATATATTATTAGTATAGTAAAAGGTATAAAAGTAAAAGTCTATACTATAATAATAGCTAAAGTTATAAAGAAACTCTTAGCCTAATTACTTTTAGAAACGCTATTCTATAATAACTATAGTATAGTAGTAGATTTTAATAAGAAGTAGGTAAAACTTTAATCTTCCTATAATATAATAATCCCTACTATAGTTAAATACTACTACCTAGTGTTATAATAGATTACTTCTTAGTTTATAGTAACTATTAAGCTAAAAGAACTTAAGTATCTCTCTATAAACTTTATTAACCTCCTAGAGAGATCTATAGAAGATAAGAAGTAGTAACTATACTATATATACTCTAAATATATATATATCCTTAACGCTATTACTAATTTCAAAACCCTAAAAGTTATATTAGTATATAATAATATAGTAAAACTAATAACTATTAAGAAAGGTATAAAGGTAGTATAAATTACTTTAAACTAAAGTAAAAAGACTACCTAAGTAATTAGTAAGGATATACTAAATACTATTACTTATAGTAATTTAGTGAATTTCCTTAACGTTACTAATAAATTTCTAAACACTATAGAAGAGTTTACTATAGAAGTAAATAACACTAAAAAACCCCTATAGGATATATTAATACTAAAGAAAATACTAAAATATAGTATAATAAAGCCTAAGATATATCTAGTAATAGTTAATAAATATAACGTAAAGATCTATATAAATAATAAGGAGTTTACTAGTAAGATAAAGGTAGTACTTAATAAATACTATATCTACTATAATAGAGGGATAGTACTTATTCCTAATAAGGACTATATAAAGATTAACCTTATTAAGGGATAGTAAAACTAAAGGTAGAATATCTAGGTCTTCCTATTAGGTCTTAAGGATATAGAGTTCCTTAACGCCTATTAGGATAAATAATATAAGTTAGGGAAGATTAGTTAGTAATAAGGCCTTACCTCTATTATATACCCCCTCTTTATTATATAGAAATACTATATAGATAGGATAAAAAACAAAGGTTAAGTAGTTATAGATATATAACCTTTTAATAAGTAAGTAAGTCTAAACGTTTACCCTCTTTTAGACTAAGATAAAATTATAGGCTATTTAAAAGGTAAGAAATATATAATAATATTTAATACTACTAGGTTCTTCTACTAGCTTAGTATATATTCTAAGTATTAGGATAAAATAGTAATAATTAGTCCCTATAGGCTTAAGTATTCTAACGTTACTATTATAAGATTTAAGAATTCCCTAGCGTATACCTAGCGCTTTATAGACTAACTATTCTTTAAGTATTAACACTTTATCTATATATATATTAATAATATTATAATCTTTAGTAACTTTAATAAAAAACACCTCTAGTATATAGAGATAGTCCTAAATATCCTTAATAAATACTAAATCTATATTAACATAAAGAAGTCCTTTACTAGCTTCCCTAGCGTAAAGCTTCTTAGTTACGTTATAAATAGTAAGGGTATCTATAAAACAGATAATTATATTTATATATTTAAGAAGCTAGTTTTCTTATATAGCCTATATAACCTTAAGATATATCTTAGGATAGGCAGCTAGCTTTATATAAGGTTACCTTAGTTTAATATAATTATATTACCCCTTTAGTAAAAGAAGATAAAATTAGTAGCCTAACTAAGATAAAATAAAGTTATTAAGCTAAATACTATACGCTAGGTAAAAGTAAAAATCGTTATAAAAGAGATATTTAACCCCTTACCTAAGGAGATTAACGTATAAAACGCACTATAGAAGAAACTTTATAACTAGGTAACGTAATATTACTATAACCCTAAGAAACCACTATTCTTTAAGATTAATATATATATTAGTAGATTTAGGCTTATAGTTTTTTAGTTAGATTATAACTAGAATAGTAAAGATATACCTAGTATTAATATAAAGATAAAACACGTTAAACCTATCCTTTTTCTTTCTTAATCTATAATAGTAATAAAAAAACGTTTTAATACTATAGAAGCTAAAATTATAGCTATTATATAGGCTGTAAAGAAGCTTAGAAAACTAGTATAATCTAACTACTATAAAGTTAATATTCTTATAAACTATATAGTAGCTAAAGGAATTATTATATATATATTACTAAAAACCCTTAACTTAAATAAAGTAAATCTTAAGCTTATAAATACTACTAACTACCTCTCTTAGTACTACCTAAAGATTTTTTATATACTAAGTAAGCTAAATATTATACTTAATATACTTTCCTACCTACTAGTTATAAGACCTAACCTATCTAAGTATTTCCTTTATAAAGATAAACTTATAGATATTAATAATAATAATAACGTAGATATAATAGCTATAGTATAGTATATAAGTAATAAACCTTTAGAACTTAAGAAAGCTACTATAACTATAGTGTAAGTTAATAATAAGTTTATATAGGAAATCGTTAAGAGATACTAAAGTAATAAGAAGCTAAGGAATCTAAAGAATTAGATTTAGTAAATATAGGTAGATAGACGTAAGTATATAACTCTAGATAAAGTAGAAAGAGATTAATAACTACCTTAGGAAAAGTAATAATAACCTTAGGTAGCTATCCTCCTATAGGAAATTAATAACTATAGACTAATATTTTATATATCTATAGAGGGAATAAAGAGACTTTATATTCTAAAGCCTTTAGTAGGAAGGGTTTTTACTTTTACTTATAATAAGAAGTTTTACTTTAGGTATAAAAGAATACTTATAGAACTTTAGAACTTCTATATCTATAAGAAGGTAAAGCTTATTAAGACGTATATTACCTATTACCTAGCGTACTAAGGTAACTAGATAGATTACTAAAAACCTATTAGATCTCTCTAACTTATTATAACGCCTAGTATCTTATATTATACTATATCTATAGACTTTATTACTAATATACTAAAAGTCTTAACTTAGAATAGTTTCTAGGTATTACCTAAGTTTAATATATTTAACTACTTCTATATTATAACGTATAAGTTTAGTAAGAAAGTTTTACTTATCTTAGGTTATATTAAGTATAAAGCTTACTAGTAGGCCTAGGTACTTCTTTAAACGCTTATATTATATAACTAAAGCCTACTAAACGCTATTATTAGTAATTATAACCTAAAGTTTATTTTAGTAGTCTAAGTAGGGATCTTTAAGGCCCTAAAGGTAAAATTACTTATATCTACTACGTATTACCTTTAGACTAATAGGTAAAGTAAGAGAATAAATTAAATAGTTAAGATTACTATCTATTTTTATATATATACTAACTCTAACATACTATAGATTAACATCCTACTATCCCTCTAACACTCTCTTAATAACTTACTTACTATAATAATAGGCTAATTACTAAATAAACTAGTACTTAGGTTTTACTTTAGAGCTATATTAGAGTATATTAGTAAGAAGGGGATCCTATTAGAATTAATTAACGTATTACGTAATACTTACTAAGTAGAAGCGTAGACTCTTATTAACGTAGTAGAAGTAATAAGAAAAAAGTAATATAACTAACACTATCGCCTAATGAATTTTACTATAGGTAATAAGGTATTTTTCTACTTTAGTAAAAGATATTTATTACCTAGAAAACCTAAAAGGAAGTAGTCTCTATAGTACGCTAGACCTTTCTATATTACTTAGGTAGTTAGGCCTAGCGCTTATAAACTTAACTTACTAGCTTACTAAAGAGTTTACCTAGTAGTATTAATAATATAGTTATAAAAAGCACTAGATAAAAAAGACCTATTTAGTTATAAAAAGATCCCTTTTAAACTAATAAAAGTTAATAGAATAAAGGAATATAAAGTTAAAAGAATTATAAATTATAAAGTAACCTAGAGGAAAGCCTAACTATTAGTTAAGTATCTTATTAAGTAGAAAAAGTACTTACTAGCTTTTAATATATAGGAACCTTATAAGAATCTTAAGCCTAACGCTAGCAACCTTATTAAGACTTATAAGGAAGAATAACTAATTAATTAGGCTACTAAGTATATAAAGAAGTAAGGATAAAAACTAGCCTTAGCTAACTTCCTCTAGACCTTACTATAGACGTCTATAGATAATTTATAAAGTATTATAAACGCCCTAAGGAATCTTATAGTCCCTAATTTAGTTTTAATAATAATAAAGTATTTATTCTCTTAATAAAAGTAATAACGACTTATAGAAAGGCCTTTAGCCTGTTTTTCTTTATTAAGATATATAGTTTCTATAATAGTTTTTACTAAAATAACTACGTTTATTTTCTTTTTAAAAGAAAAAAGAAGTACCTACTTATAATAGGTAGTTATACCTTTTTTATCTTTAATAGCTAGCAGCTAAAAAAAGGTATATTAACTTACCTACCTACTAACCCTCTATTTTTTCTTTTTCTATATACTATTTATTATAAATATAAACCTTATAATTTCTTTACTTTTTACTACCTTCTAATACTTCTATTTACTACTTTCTTTTTACCTATTATAAAGTAATATAATAAGACTTATACTCCCTTCCTATATACTTTACTAAGAACTATATAGTAAGCTACTATAGTAGATCCCTAGCGTTTTTTACCTATTCCTAACGATCCTATAAACTAAAACGAGATTAACTTTAACCCCTTTATTAATAATAAGACTACTAAGGCTACTAACTAAACCTAAACCTAGTAGTTATTACACCCCCTAAAGTCTACCTTTAAATTAATTAATATCCTTACTACCTAAAGAACCTCTTCTACTAAAAACTAACGCTATATTAATAACTATAATACTATAGACACTATAGTTATTAACACTAATAAGGTAAACACTAGCTATAATAAGGACTTTAGTAATAACTCTAAGTTATCTATCTCCTCTACTAATACTAACCTCTATAATATACCTTATAGAATAAAAGAAGATACTAAAGAAACCTTATAATAGATTAAGGACTATAAGGCTAAGCTAAAGTATAAGAAACACATAAAGCGTTACACGTTTAAGGTTACTTACTATAAAATAGTTAATAAGTATATTTATACTATAGGTAGTAGCCTTAATAGTACTACTCTTACTAAGATCTATAGTAACGTAAAGACTAAGGCCTATATTACGCTAGGTATACTAACTAACCTAGTAACCCTAAAGAAAAACATAGGTAAAACTATTAAGAAGAACACTTTTAGAACTACTAATAAAAAGGAGTCTAGTATCCCTAGTTATACTAAGGCTATTAAGCGCTTTAAAGAGGCAGTTAAAAACTATACTAATAACACCCTTATCTATAAGATTTATATCTAGCTAAAGGATTTCTATAACTATTATAAAAATAGTATTACTAACTAATATACTTCCCTTTTATTTAATATATACTTCTACTAAATAGTTACTACCCCTATAAAGAATATACTTTCTAAGTATAAAAAGAATAAGCTTTAGTCTAGTAACTTTCCCTTTTATATAGTATTAATTAGCTCTACCTTTATACACTAGGTTAGATAGAGTAACTCTAAGGTTATAGGTACTTTTCTACTACTTTAGTAATTAGACTTAATTTCTATCTTAGAGATTATATATATATATAATACCTAAAGCTAAACTATTCTCCTTAATATAATTTAAGACTATATTACTAATCTAGATATAAAAGTTAATAACTACGCTATTAAGGCTAATATTACCTATAAGGTTACTAATATAGGCATAGCTACTACTAAGTTATATAAGTTAGTTATTAAGAAGCACTCTAATAGTATTTACTAGATTACTAAGAATCTACATAAGAAGGCTAAGAAATCTAAGTATCTAAAGGCCTTTATTAACAGCCTTAACTATTAACTTTAGAAGCTAACTTAGAAGGTTACCCTACTTAATAAAAAGGCTAATAACCTTAATACCCTTAATAAGTTTAAAGGTAATAAGTTTAAAGCCTTAGTTAATAAGGTTACTAGTATAAAAAAGAAACTCTCTAACACTATTAAGGATACCTATACGCTTACTTTAGCTTCTTAATCTACTTACGCCCTATTAGTTATAATCCCCTAGCGTACCGCTAAGTATATACACTAACCTAACTTACTAGCTACCTTAGCTTAAGGTAGTAGTAAGAAGTACTATACTATAAGAATTAAATTTAGAGATAATAAGTAAAAAAAGAATATATAGGATATAAGAGAAAAGTAATAGATAATATAGTAAATTAATAGTAACTTTCTTTTTTATATTTTAGTATACTTAGGATAAGTGTTTCTTCTAAAGGGGGGTACTTATTATAGAATAAAGTAGATAGATAGGCTAGAGGAGGATATCCCTATAGGTATGTATATATTTATATACCTATAAAGTATATAATCCTTTATACTATTAACTCCCTTTAGGAGGAAGGTTAACTATAATAATACCTTACTTCTAAAACCTACCTTTTGTTTTATAACCTCTATTTAGTTTCCTTATTATTACTTACTTCTATTATTCTTTACCTTTACACTACGTTACTTTATAAGACGTAGGTGTAATACTCTACTACTATTACAGCCCTAATATTCCTATTAGATCCGGAACGGCTGCTAGGAGGGCTGTGTTAAGTAGTAGATTAGGCGTAAGGGGGCTTATATAAAGAGGTAGATAGTTATATATAGTTCTATAATTATATATATTTTTTTCTATTTTTCTTAATATTCTTTTACTTATTTATTAAAGACTTAAATAAAGAATTAAGTAGTTAAATAACTAAACTTTAATAACTATACTTAGTTAGTTAACTATACTATACTTAGATAACTATACTTAGTTAACTATACTATACTTAGATAACTATACTTAGTATTACTTACTAAGTATAGTCTATAAGTAGCTTAGTATAACTAAGTAAGTATATTAAAACTATATATACTTACTACTTAGTATTTTAGAATTAAAGAATTCTTAATACTTATTATTCTATTACTAGCTTATAATAATATTATATTACTCTTATTATATTACAATACTATATATTATCTTTAATTTATCTTATAGGTTATATCTTATTAACTATTACTATTAATAACTTACGTAAGTCTACTTTATATAACTTAAATATCTAATATTTACTAACTTAAATTACTTAGTAGAATAGAAACCCTTAATACTCCTCTTAGTATTTTATATTATAATAAGTTTAAAGAGCTAAATAATAAAGTTACTTATTATAGTTCTTTAGATATTTATTATAGGATAAAGTAGCTATTATAGATTACCTAGCCTAGCTATAAATCCTACTAGAGATACTATAATCTACTAGTTAGCTAGCCTATAGTTAGTCTATAGAAGCCCTACCTAGCGCTAGCTTATAAGGGCTAACACTACTAGCTATAGCTTAGCTATTAGCTAGTAAACTAATCTATTACCTATTTTTAACTATATTAAGTAGTAGTATAACTATATTATAATACTATAGGATATTAACCCTTTACTACTATTAAATTTATAATAAGAGGTAAATATACTAACTGTTATTAAGAGGAGCTATTTAGTTAGTTTTCTTTTTAATTATAACTAATTAAAAGCCTATATTTCTTTACTAATTAGCTACTAATATATACCTACTAGTAGAGTTATTTACCTATAGCCTATACTATAATAACTACCTACCTAGCTAAAGTTAATATCCCTTTAGCTAACACCCTTACTTTTAATAACCTTACTTCTAATAACTTTACTTTTACTACCCTTCTTTACTCTCTTTTTTACCTATTATACTATTAAATCTACTACTACTAAAGCTACTATTAATTAAGGTACTTAAGAGATAATAGTAATAGAGTTACTAGCTACAGCCCTACTAGAAGTATAGTACCTAATTTCCCTTAAAAAACGCACTATTTCACTATATCTTTATAAATAGCTATAAAGCTTTATTTTACTACTAAATCTACTACTAAGACTTTATATTATAAAACGCCTTTTTCTACTATCTTAAGTAGAATAATTACTAGCTAGCCTAGCTAGCCTAGCTAGCCTAGCTAGCCTATAAAAATACATATTATAGCTACTAAGAAACCCTAGCTAGCCTACCTATAACAGAATAATCTATATTACTAGTGTTACTAATCCTCTTCTTAGCTATAAAGTTTAACTTAGCTATTTAGGCTTTACGTATAAGAATAGAGTTAAGTAATAAAGCTAAAGATACCTAAGTATAGTAATAGCTACTAAAATACACGTTACTACTACTACTAATACCTACTACTTTAGGGACTACTTTTACTAAAGCGTTTATATTACTAGTCTAGCTAGCCTAGCTAGTCTAGTTAGCCTAACTAGCCTATAAAGATATATATTATAGCTATTAAGAACCCTTAGTTAGCTTACTAGTAGACTACTTACTAGTAGACTAATATATAGCTACTTAATTATATAGTTAGCCTATATATCTACCTAGCTAGCCTATATA
The DNA here is from genome assembly GCA_034509685.1 of Colletotrichum cereale. Taxonomy (NCBI): domain Eukaryota; kingdom Fungi; phylum Ascomycota; class Sordariomycetes; order Glomerellales; family Glomerellaceae; genus Colletotrichum; species Colletotrichum cereale. The sequence goes on along the minus strand of JASUDE010000746.1, from coordinate 899 downwards.
TCTACCTAGCTAGCCTATATATATACCTAGCTAGCCTACGTATTAATAACTAGCTAGCTAGCTTACTAATAGACTACTATATAGCTACTTAATTATATAGCTAGCCTATATATCTACCTAGCTAGCCTATATATATACCTAGCTACTAAGTATCTATAATAGATATTCTAAGGAATATAGTAATAATAGTAACTATAATAATAACTATTAATTACTACTTAGGTATACCCTTTTTATAGTAGCTAGAATAGTACTATAAAAGCCTAAGATATATAGTTAGATTAGTTACTTTTACTATTATCTTATTTTATAGATATCTACTTTATTTATAACTATTATTTAGTTTCTTTACTTTTACTTACTTTTACTTTACTTTACCTTTACGCTACGTTACTTTATAACGCTATTATATTTCTTTTTTTTTCCCTTTTTCTATTTCTATATAATTACTATATAATAATTATTTTATTCTAAAGGGGGTACTTATTATAAAATAAAGTAGCTATTATAGATTACTTAGTCTAGCTATAGATCCTACTAGAGATACTATAATCTACTAGTTAGCTAGCCTATAGTTAGTCTATAGGAGCCCTACCTAGCGCTAGCCTATAAGGGCTAGTACTACTAGCTATAGCTTAGCTATTAGCTAGTAAACTAATCTATTACCTATTTTTAACTATATTAATATTACTATTAATAGTAATTCTAATATAACTATTTTTAATATAGTAGAGTTAATAGAAAGTAATAATAATTTTATTAATTCTATTTATAATATTATATTAAAAGAATTAGAAACTTTAAAATAAAAGTATATAGAATAAGAAGAACGCTTTAATATTAATATACTTAATATATTTAATCCTTATACTATATTATATAATATAACTATTAAATAT
>JASUDE010000745.1:0-11884 GCA_034509685.1 Colletotrichum cereale | reverse complement strand
GTTGGATGCATCTAGTCGACTGGATTCTCCGGAGCCCATCTTGGCGTCATCACCCGTCGGAGCGCCGCTCACACGGTAGTCCTGGGCCACATGCAGCATGCTGGCAGCAGGAACGCGGTGTCAAGTACACAGTACCGGGGCAATGCGAAGCCGGGTCACTCGTGTGGTCTGTACATGGGGGAGGGGTGCTCGTTCGGGGTCGACGACATCTAGTGACTTGGGCTGCCGCTTGCTTTACGTCCAAACAAGACGTGTGATGTGCGACACGCCCACCCCTGCAGGACCTGGCATGCCTGCAACTAACGCAGTGGCACGCTGTTTGCTATCCGCTCGTGGTGCAGCATGGCGCAGGGATCGACTTGCTCCAGCCGATGCTACAGGGTGCAGTGGAAAGATGGGGAGGGGTGGAGGGATGAATGACGGGCACCCGAAGCTACACGGCGGTACTTCGCAGGGATTACCGCCGTCCTCGGCAGGGAACAAGGTGGTGAGCCACAAACGGGCGCGACTCTGTGTTCGGACGAGACAACGGGCAAAAGCCCAGGGCCATAGCAGTGCCTGCCGGGAGCTCACGAGCAGGAGGCCGCGACAATGTGCAGGCATTTCTTGGCGCGCTTGGCATCGACCCGAGGCCATCGCAACCGCGTCTGTCGCTGCATCCATTCGAAGGGTCAGATCGTCCGACCTTCACCGAGCCTTCATTTGCGGCATACCTCCCAATACAGCCGTTTCTCCAAGCCCTGTCCAAACAGCGCGACTCCCAACATGGCAGGGCCCGTGTCTTGTCAATTGATCGACGGGTCCGTCCTTTCACGCAAGGCCTCTCACCAGCTCCCGTGGTTTGATAACGGCGAATCCGTCTTGCGCTGCCCCTATTCCTTGTAGCGGGACATTACTCACGACGGGCCCCGAGCTCCCGCCCATCTTTCGTCTCGGTGCAGGAACCCTAGGAATGGTTTCTTTTTATTCGAACACGTCACTCATTAGTCAGGGCTAGCACACGCTTGTCCAACATGTCCAAATTTCGACCACCGCTTGTGTGACCGAAGTGAGGGAGAAAAGTGTCTGTTTATTGAGTCCTATCTACGAGGCAACGAGACTGCGCGCACCTTCCCTCAAGCCGAGCATCCACACTGCCATGTCAAAGAGAGGACAATCGCGCATGTAATCCCAAGATCACTCTGACCCGGTCCCGCACTCTGCCAGAATGTAGTTCAGCCAGTCAGGGGCATAGGCCCGTCTAGGCAATCGCCGCCGCCTACCTGGCCACACATATCCTGGAGGTATATCGATCTTTTCCCGTAGTTTTCGAATGATATGAATGAGATAGAATGCCTCAATGGCGTCATTGGGTCGGAGTAAGCATGCTGTCTCGAGGGCATAGAAGTCGGTAGCCATATGAGTCAGCTGAAGTGCCGCGCAAAGGTAGCGCCGATTGAGAAGTTGCAGGAACGGCCGATCGCTGTGAATTGAGTTTTCCACAGGGTCTTTCCCACGAAGCCTCAACACCTCCAAGACACCCGCCGGATCAGTTTTGGCATGCAATACGGTGAATTCAAGAGGGGTCAAGCCATCTATAACAAACGATGAAGGAGCCAAAGTCGGATATTTGTCAAGTATCGCCTCCAAAGTCGTCGTTGACGGAAATTGGCATGTAGGGGAAAGACCGATATCTGCACCGTGATCGACAAGGAGTTTTGACACCGCCCAGTGTTCGTTGTCAGAGGCCAATGATATCGGTCGGACGATCCAGCGCTCGTCCTTTCGTTCGCAATATCCTTTGGCGTTGGGATCGGCTCCACGTTCTAGAAGTTGTCTTGCTAATGTATGTAGTCCCGAGCATGCCGCTAGGTGAAGAAGGGTGAACTTGAGGTTTTCGAACTCACTCAAAGGGGATGGGCTGATGGCGATTCGGAAGCCCGTTGTTTCCGAGGTCAATTTGTAGTGTTCGAGTACTTGAGAGGCGTGATCGGCTGCCTCGGTGTCGACCTTGTGGAAAATAGGATTTGTCCCCCAGACGGAGAAAAGAATCCAGCCCATCAGACGAGACTCATCACTCTCAACAACCCTCGGAGCGATGAGAAAACTTAGTTTTGGATCCGCGACCGCAAATGACCATAGGTCACCTATGTCCTTCAATTCGGCCGCGATCAAGAGGAAAATCTCATTGGGTAAGAATAGTAGGTGACCCATGGTGAGGAGTAGATGGTCGTATCTGCGGTTTGAATCTTCAGTATACAAACTATCCAAAATCCATGGTAGTTACCTTCGTGGTCTTGAGAAAGGGCAAGATCTGGATAAGATTGTTAGACATGGTTTGGGGAAAAGCGTCTGAGGGGAGAGAGATTATATATGCGACCAGGGAATACCCTCAACCTAATCCACTCACGTGGGGCACTCGAAAGCGGCTTGGCTGTCCGGAGTTTGCGCTCACTCTTGTTTGCCTAGCCACTACCCGATTTTTGCATCGTTTGAAAGCCTTGGAGCATCCACCCGTCTTCGACTCTTCCAATCTAATCCCAGTTACATGACGGGGGTACGCACATCAAATTTGAACTCCGAATGCAACTCATCTCCCCCGTTCCTCGGGGGTTCGCTGGACTAAGGGAATGACCCTCCCAGCGGAGTGGATGTAGAAAGGTCCAGCCACGCAAGCAGCAAAGCACAGTATAAGTATCATGCTACGACCGAACGTATCTTTCCGATACCATCTTGGTCTATCCTTGACAAATCTACAGAATGCCGTGCTTGTTCACCAGAACGCCCGAGTTGCTTCAGCTTTGAACAGGTGCTCTTCAAAATACAAAAAGGGGTTTCACTCATGGTAACGCTCGTTATTATTTACCTCCTATTTCGTTCAAGCCCTCATCGCTGCGTTTGGCGCCTCCGTTGCTTATCATAAGCAGACACCCTCTCCACGAACACCATGCTAATTGCTTAACTCTCTCTAGTTTATGGATGTCCCCGATTCAAACATGGCCGAACCACGGTCCACCGCCAGACTTGAAGCTTGCTTTTTCGGCTCGCTCACAGTTGACGATGACGCTGTCTTGAAAGCATATCGGGATTTTATTCAAATCATAGGCGATACAGAGGATGGATGCTATACCGAGATTGCGGTCGACTCAGCCTACATTACCGATCTTAGCACCCGCTTGGCCTTCCGGATGGACTTGCCGTACTTCGTTTTGCCGAGCTGGCATATACTCGGACTAGAAAAGGCTGTAAGCCAATGGCTCTCAGAAGCGACAACCAGGATTCGGAACGGAGGCGGCAGACCACTGATGCAATACTACTGTCGCCGTGCTCGACAAACGTTCTCCTTCACGGAATGTACAGAGTCTATGATACCAATAGCGCCGTTGAAATGGGCAGCGCTGTACTACGAGGTAAAAGTAGGGGCATCGTGCTCGATTTCAAAAATGCTAGATGCTGATGGTTCACAGACCTCAAGATCCACGGTACGGACGACCTACGTTCAGATCTTGGCCTTCTTTGGACTCTTAATCGACACGGGCTCCCCCAGTCTGAGGAATTTCGACGAGACGGCATTGCTCAACACGCTAGAAAGCAATAGGACTATAGTGTCAAATGATGACCAACGGGAGCTCCATGTCATCGCGCTTCTTCGTTGCCTTTTTGAGCTGGCTGGCGGGGGCATGGATAGAGACGAGATCTGCGACCTCGATCAAAACATTTCTTTTGCAGACAACATCCAGCTCTGCGCAACACTCGTCAATGTACACTGTTCGAAAAACTGGACCCTAACGCTGGCGAGAAACATTGAGCTTTGCGAGAACGTCATTAACGCTTACTCGGCAGCAGCTGCTCTCGAGTCAAAGGCTCGTCAACCACTAGATGTTCTGGCGATAGCACCAGCATTTGACTTCATTCGGAGCTCATTTCTGCAGTTCAACCACATCAGCGTGTTCAAAGGAGTCCAGGACCTTGGGATACTGCTTCCAAACAATACACTGGTACGGTCTGTTACCCCGTTGCCAATACGATTGATGTTGAACGTGCGTAGGAAACGATCCCGAGGAGATTGACAATTCTTCTAAGTCCACAAGATGCTCGCAAACTCTTCATCTTTCTTACCAAAGTCCGCCAGATCTCGCTATTCACTTGCGCTGAAGAGGTCCAGGATACTTGGTCGTTCCTGATATGGCGCGCGACATGCGATTTCAACAGAGCAGAGATCAGCGAGTGGGCAGAGTCTGAGGATGGGCAAGATGTACTAAATGAGCTTCGGCAAGCGTGGACATCATGTCGGCTCGCCACGGAGTTTGTCGGCGTTTCTATTGCTATCGCAAGCTTCTATCAGCTTCTACCTTCGACGAGGCCAGCTTGTTTTGGGATTGAAGGTCTCAAATACGACGTCAAGTCTTTACTTAGATTATTATCTGAGACTATGGAAATGGCATAGCGGATTCCCGCTTTTGAGACGGAGCCATACAAGCGCGTAAGATTATCTTGAGACGCGTTCACATATTGTACTCGCATTCCAACGCATTGCACAGGCTTCCCAATTGTATCTGGGATTGGTTAGCCAGATGCTGACGCCACCCCCTCTATGTGGCTAAGCTGCGCCACCCCCACTACATATCATCAACGAAACCAATGCTAGTCCCTGACTCTTCTCAACTTGGCCGCCGAAAGCCAGCCGGGGGACAAAGGAAGCAAGCTCCACAAAGGCTTGAAACCATCGTTGATAAGTTTGGTCCAAATCCGAAATGCCTACCGGCAACAGCTGTAGTAGGTTTCGACTATAGCGGCCCTGAGTGGTTCGCTTACTTTGCGATGGAACGAAGAACCCGACCCCACGAAGTCCGTGTTACATGACGCAGCCGCTGCTATTGTAAGTAAGACACTCGTGGGAGTGAGTTCTAAGTCTAGAATGTCCTTTGAGACTGCAATCATCTACGAACTGAATCTTGTAGATGATTACGGGCAAGGCTCTGAACCATCCTTCTAGGATCCTACAAAACTGCCTGATGGGGAGGTTTTCTAGACCTATTCTAGTGGTGTGGTAGAGAGCGCGGCATTTGAGGGATGGTCTGTTCTCACGATCCTGAAGCACTCTGGAGTAGAAACCAAAGTTTCCAGAGGATACGATCGTGCCTGGGATAAAACGTAGGGTTGAATCCAGAATATGTTTCTTCTCTTCCTTCCTAACTACATAATTTTGTCTTAAAAGACAGATATATATTCTGTCCTTTACGTAAGTCTGTTCAGATCAAGCGTGTATTGATTCCTCCTTGTAGCCGAGGTTCGAAGTGTTTCAGTTTGTGGCCTTTGTATGTGCTCTAATTCCAGATTGATATTAGAACAGTAATACTCACTATATCCTGCCCTTTGTAACAGGGACATAAGTCCCCTGCGTCGTCTTAGGCTGGAAGAATATGAATGACTTATGATACTTTTATGATTCTCACTTTTGAAGCATAGCTCCATCTCAAAAGGAAGCCATATCAACAAGCGCGTGCGAATGTTTTTAGGTGCGTTCAACTCTTGTACTTGTTTTATGCCGCCATTCCAAAATGCATACCAGCAACAACTGTAGTAAGTTTCAGCAACAGCGGCCAAAGGCAGTTTGCATACTCTATGATGGGACGAGGGATCTCATCCCATAAGCTGATGACTCTGGATAATATACTCTTGATTGTGTTCTTAACAAATATGGTTGTTGGGGTTGCATGTGTGCAGCTGGTATAGGATCAACTCATCAAGCTGGATGACTCAAACCATCTGAAAGGGCCATGTCACATGATTCAGCCGCTGCTGCCGGGCTTTGCCATTTGGCGATCAAGAACAGATTCGGCTATGATACGGGGGAGAATTCGAAATTTCCATAGAGTTTCGCGGTCGAAAAGGCGGGTGGCTCAGTTACGTTCCTGAATTCCTGGGTGTTGATCTAACAAGAGCCGACATCTACCACATCTCTATGAGTTTCAAATAATCAATCAAAGATCCACGTTCGCCATCCCGCCGACGAGCCATATCCAAGTTTCCCGTACGACACACGATGGTATAGTCATCATGTTGGTCAGAGAACGCTCAGCGAGTGCCGTCTACCCTGATTATAACCAAACGAAGTGAAGAGAAGGGCTGCATTTCCGTTTTATCTTGAGCTCCAACTGCTTCGCCTGGTCTCTTCGCGCCTGTGGATTGTTAGACAGTCTGATCGGAAACAAAGCCATACGATGCTCCTTACAATTGGCTATCGTGGCTTGGGGCGTGGGGGCGGCTTCGGGACACCGGTCGTGTCGTAAGCTCCTCTCCCGTGGCATCCATTGTTTTCGTGAGATGAAGTCATGTTGAGAATGTGACTTTGCTACGTTCTGAGTTATTATGAGAGTGATAATATCCTGTCATAGTCAAGCCCCAAAGGTTGAACTTGAGCAGGTTTATATACGTATCGGCCGTGTTCTTAGACATTCCCGAACAAGCAGTACATCGCTCTAATCTGAGAAGATAGGGGTAGGCAGCGGTTCTGTAATATGAGCGACATATTCCACCACCCGGACCCTGACCGGGTGTGGATGAGAATCCTAGTCATAATTGATGAAGACGTCGCTAGGGTTGCCTGTCATAAGGGTGGAGGAAATGCAGGGCGCGAAGGCCTTTCGTGGACTCTCACCCTCGCTTGGTCACGTTTTGTCGGGGCGGGAGTCTTTCGGTCTTCGGCCATTCCGCTCAGGGGTTCTATACAGACATGAATAGCTTGGCTTCTGACTCTATTCCCCAGCAGTACCGAGGCAAGACCTTGGAGAAGAAATGTTTCGGGCTCTTCCCAGCGGCTCGAGTCCGAGGTTCCGTTCCATAGTCCAACAAGACATCCAAGCTAGAGAAGAACTATTTTCCAATTACGGCTATACATTCGTCTCTGGCCCACAAGAGCATCTGAAGCTGACATTGTGCAGGGTATCACAGTTCTAGCCAATTACGAAGAAAACAACCTACAACCCGCACGAACTGTTAGTCGGGTCATAAAAAGGAAGACTGTGGTGATACAAGGGTACCAGTCAAGAGATGGGGGCGCGCGCAGTGAGTGAGGCAGAGAATTTGACAAGTCTTGAAAAGAGTAGAGAATCAAATGCATTCAGACGTTTGTGACTGAGTCGTCTAAGTATTCACTCAAGAGCCTGAACCAGAACAGACTTCCCTTTCAACCCTATCTACAAGATTGTTGAGCTCAAGGCTGCCACATCGAAACAGCACCCGTTGCGTGTAAGGGATTCGCGATATAACCGGCAGCAACGTGCTGGTACCCCGAATATCGGCCAAGTTTTTGATTCGCATCTCGTTGGCCGGTAGTGGAAGCTTATCTCCATACTCATGGTCCACCTCTTCGATCTTGACTTCGTGTTCCCTCTCTATCAACTCCCTCCCGATGCGAAGGATTTCATCCGCGTGACCGCTTCCTGCCTGCCTTCGGGAAACTGTCGAACGACATCCCAGGCCCGGTACCGAATGCCAAGCCAACGGCACTTTAAAATGACGAATTCGAGAAGCAACAGACAGCGCATGTTCAAGCTGCACTTGTCATCTGTTGGTGCCGAAGGATCGTCTCTGTTCTTCAAGATTGACTCAGCGAGCGTAACAATCCGAGTGAACGAGTCTTTGAAACTGTCATAACTAGTTTCGTCATGAAAGTGGCACGCGAAGATGCAGATCTTGGCCGCCTGGCACTTCATCTCCGCTTCCACACAATCACGCTCCTGGTGACGGAATGACTTGGCGGATGCGTACCATTTGTCAATAGACGAACAGATCTGCTTCTGTTGTTCTTTTATTACCCGCTTGCTTGATCCGAGCCGCGAGTCCCACAGCTTACTATGGTTGACCGCCCGGATGTATCGTATGGCGTCAAGTATCTCCGCGTCGATGGAATTCATGATTTGGTTGTTGAAGTTGAACCTCGACCCAAACCCACACTGAAACGGAAGTGATGGGAAGTCCGGTTCATCGTAGAAGCATAGCTGGATAATGCTTAGGCGTTGGAAAACTGGTGTAATTTCGTGTAGAATCGTGTTCAAAGTTGTGCGATCCAACTCGTAGTAGTTCATATTGTTCAGGATTTTAATCCCGTACGCCAGTTCCTTCAATACTGCGTGGACTTCGCTTATGCAGAGTTCCATGTTGATGAAATCGATGCAGACAAAGAGGTCTTCGAGAGGGCTGCGCTGTACCGGCTCGCCACCGTCGTCGTTTCCCCGGCCCTGATGCGACACGGAAGAATATGTCAATCTGCGGCTATCCGGTCCAACCTTTCTCCCCGCCTCGGGTATGCTCGATATCCCGGGCGTAAGAGAGGCTGGAGGACAGGCTTGTGGTGGTATAAATTGTGGGAGCTGTTGCGCCACGTGAGAAGTCTGGTCCAACATCTGGTCTCTCGCTAGGTTGGATGGAAGAACTGGCTTCAAATCTCGGTCTATATGCCCTTCGGGTGTGAGATGTGTTGAAGCTGAGGATGAGTGCTCTGTTGCTGAAGCTCTAGGTGTCCTGCGGTGGGACCGACAGAGATCCTTCTAGAGATACGCCACAACACCGACGTCGTTAAGTATCTGGACGAATTCATGAGAGGGAAAACTGTGGAGGAACATGAAGAAGTGAGAAAGGAGGTACCAAAGGCATTCAGAGGGTATGCATGGCGGCCAACAGCGTGACTGTCGTTGTCGGACAAGCGTATGATTAGCTGAAACTGAGGAGGGCTGCCCAATGTGCGATTGGCTCTCTGCCACCTAGAGCACCCATGTGCTGCATGGAGACAATCAATCTGGCGGTGCCTGGCAAGGAAACAAGCGGTCCCGACGCCCCTGTCTGCAAATGGTCAGGGTTGCTGCGCTACTCCTAGGCCCAGTCTCTGGTACTTTGTACTTGGTCATCGACACATCAACGGCCCTGACGGCCCAGTCGACGCCCAGGTCGTGTTCAACGGACTGGGCGCCATCTCCCTGGCCCCTGTACGGGCAAAGCACCCCTTCCAAATCAAGTGGAGAACAGGCAAGTTCCTTGCAGGTCTCACTGCGGCCACACCATCTCGAACATCATTAACGTGTCTCTATCCCACGCGACGATACCTCGGTTCGACGCCAATAGATCAAGTCGTTACCGGACAAGAACATGGGCATGGCGGGCTGAGCGGGTCCAGACAAAGCAGGGGGTGCCACATCTTGTCTGCGCGCTTGCACACACCGAAACCCTCGTAATTACCCGATCTGACACCGCCAGCGCAAGTATCTGCGTCCGTTGGCGATGCGCAGATCGTGCCCGCCAAGTCTTCGAGGTCATGACGGTCAGTTGGACAGCGTCTTCGAACACTGATCGCCTTCAAGATACCTTCCTTTTCTTCTCTACTTACAGCTGACTACTATATCTTCTTTTGCATGGACGTGGCGCTCGGGTCCGGGTATTCTCTTCCATTGGAAGACTGCTCAAGTCAGCAACGGCCAGTCGGCAACAGGTTGTAACGGTGAGCACATCAGAGAATTGCTGGTACCTGCCACAGACGAGGTGTTGTCTGCATTGTTGTGCTTGGGATTGGCTGATGACACTTGAGTTTGACATAAAGCCTAGCGCTACGTCATACAGTCTTGGTTGTATTATGCGGCAACAGTGGCAAGATAAAATGACCCCTCATAGTAATGTCATGCAGTGTCAACTATCTCAGTTCGTCGCATTCAGCCCCGTCGCTCAACCAGTGCTATCGCATCGCTCCTTCACTTCCATAAACACAGTTGCCACAACGCGATAGATATAGAAAAGAATGAGGAGCCGATGAAAAGAATCATAGATGAATGTGTGAGATGCGTTTTTCCTTATGCTGATACGTGGCCCTGTTGAGTTCGGCTTGCTTCAAGAAGTCTAGCATGTCAGTTCTGATGAAGATAACCCTTAAAAGCATTAGTGACTGCTCACCAGGCGTTTCACACTGCTTCTTGTGCCCCTCAGAGACCCATGAGTATGTAACGGCGCGCTCGGGGTGCATGCCCAACAACCCTATCGGGGGTTCCTTTGGCCGGCGCCCCCCCCGCTTTCTTGTCTTTGGCTTGGTACTCTCGCCCGACACCAAGAGCCCATTCGGGTTCGGCATAGGGACCGCCTTTGAACGGAAGTAAGCATTTCTGAGTGCTATCGTCTGGCGCTCATGGCCGCTGCCATCATCGCCGGAGAACGTTTCGTTGTATTCCTTTTCAACTTCCTTCCATGTTAGTCCGCAGTCAACGTAGTGGTATTTGAGAAAGTCGATCTTCTCAATGTTGAAATATCGGCGCCTAGAGCTTCGACTCGAGGTCGCGCGATTCATCGGCGCTGTTTGGATATGGGAGTCCAGCAGCCAGAGGTTGAAGCTAGTTTCCGATGGAGAGAGGGTTCTCTCTACCCACTCTGCAAGGTGGTTGAGCTCATAACTGCCGCATCGGAGCAGTAGTCGCTGAGTGCAGGTACTTTGCACTCTGGCAAGCCCTTCCCTATCAACATTTTGGACAGTGACCAAGTCTGCAAATCGCTTGTCCGTGGTGTAATGTCTGACGCGCAACTCCTCAGCAGGCTGTGGGAAGCGTCCTGCGTTATCCTTCGTTATTTCTTCGATCTGTATACTGTGCTCTTTTTCTATCATTCGCCGCCCAAGATCGCAGAGCTCCTTATAGATCACCGGCTTCTTCTGCCGTGTGGCAAGCTTCTGAAGGATAAGCCAGGCATCATACCGTATGCCGAGCCAGCGACATTTGAGGATGGCAAACTTGAGGAGCGTCAAGTAGCTGCTCTTCTCGAAGTCAAACTCGTAATCCGCATGGTTGCGCGTGTCGGGGTAGCTATCCAGGATGGACTTGGCCAACGAGACGACTTCCTCGAATAAGTCTTTGAAGCAGTCGTACACAGACTCATCGCGATAGTGACACACGTAGACGCAGATCTTGGCCGTCCGGTATTTCATCTGAGCCTCCATCGAACTGAGGCTATCATGCTTCGATAGAGGTTGGAAGGTGTAGTTCCGAGAATCGGCGATGAGTCCTTGTAACTCCTTATGCCACTGATCAAAGGGCGTACAGATCTGTGCTGGGTGCTCTGATATCATCTGACCGTTTTGTGCGAGGCGTGAGTCTTTTCGCGTTCCCGGAATCACCGACCGGATATATTTTAAGGCTTCAAGTATTGTTGAGTTAGCCGCGTGCTCGACTTTTTTGATGCTTCTCTCCATAGCGAGCGTATTAACGGCAATATTCGATATCAACCTGTACTGGGGGTGAAGTGACGGAAAGTCCAGTACATCGTAGTGGCACATCTGAATGATGATCAGGCTTTGGATATTTGGAACGATCCTTTCCAAAGTTTTTTGGTCAAACGTGTTGTCGTTCAGAATGTTGATGCTGTCTCGGAGTTGCAACATTGCTTTTTCAAAATTGCTGCGCAACATGTCTTTATCGACGTGAAGGTCCTTCAACGACCACTCCCGTGCGTCCTCTTTCCACACGGCTATCGCCCGGGAAGCTTCTTCAAGCCGCTTTTTCTTTCGGTGGATACTTCGTTGGCTGGGCACAACGAGATCATAGCCTCCGCACTCTAGTCCAAGTTTGGTGCATTCCTGGCATCCCGGCTTGGCCTCGTCACATTTTTTCTTGCGCGATCTGTAGGGAGAGACGACAAGTTAGTGGAAACAGAGCTGAGATAAAGTGTTGTACCAGACAAAAGATCATTAATCTGTTCTGGTCCAACCTAAACATGTCATATTACCAGGAAGGACGAGTTATCTGAGTGTCTAAGCTGGGCCAAAGAACACAAACGCAGTAACTCTAATACCCCACTTCCGCAAAACCCCTACTTGCGCAAACCACCATCACCACCATCACCACCACTATCATCGATTATTTCACTATCTCTA
>JASUDE010000744.1:0-17129 GCA_034509685.1 Colletotrichum cereale | reverse complement strand
CCTCATCGAAGGTGTAAAGGCTTACAAGAGGCTGGCTGGGTATGTATGGCAGTTTGATCTGTACCGTACTGCGTTGACCTTGTCCGAACCCGTTTCGCCTGTGTCCCCCAGACGCTCGTTCATCCATGGATGGCTCCATCGCGAGACATCGTCTCACGGTCGAACGTTGGTTGCAATGCAGGTACCAGATGATCCACTGGTTCTGGGGTGAACGAGGCCAACGAGGCGAACCCCGCGTAGTCGCTGAATGCACCGCACATCTATACAGTATGACACAAGTGTTCGGATCGTTTCTTCTGTTGTGTTATTTTTTTCTTTTTTTTCTTCATTTCTTAGCCGTCCCCCCCCTCTCCCCTGGTGCAGGATAAGCTAGTACGACCCTGCACACGCTTCACACTTATTCTTTCGATGTTGCTTGCCATACCTACCTACCTATGCCCCCCCTCCCCCAACATTTCGCCGGCGGCGCCACCACCTGGATCCCGTGGCCCCTGGCAGCCACTTGAGATGGGAGGCGGGGTCCGGTGCATATATTTCCTGCACTAGACTGGGGCGGCAGGACCACGCTGATGTTCTTCCCTCGATTTGCTTGCGGCTTCCTTTCTTTTCCCTGACAGCTTCTCAGAGTCTTGGTCCTAATCGGCTGCGAGAAGCAGTCGTTCTCATGAAGTGCGGACGAAACGGTGCATGATGTATGCAACGAGACGCCATTGCTGGTCGAACATCTTGCCCAACTGAGATGACTAGAGTTGGACCCTGGCGCTGATCGCTCGAGACACGGGCCAATGAACCCCAAGCACTGGCCGACCACCTGCAGGATCATGGACGGGATATGGAGTGAGAAGGGTCCCCAAAAGTATCACCAGCTTGTCAGTCAGCTTTGTCTGTGGCAAGAAAACTTCCCGTACTAGCTCTCCCTTCCGCTTGGAGACTTACTCGAGCTCGCGGGCTTCGAAACGTTATACGAAGCGCGCTCAGCTGTGAACAGCCCTCTATCGCGGCATTCTTGGAGCAGCTCGTCGTAGACCGAAGATCTGGTTGATAGTGACATCGCGGGGGCCCCCCCCCCCCCCCCCCCCCCCCCCCCTGTTGGGCTGAGGTGACCCGACAAGGCAGCGCCAATGGACGGTTGATGTGCGAGTGAGGCGATCAACTTGACCGAGACTGGGCTGTCAGCCACATGCACGCATCGAGTGTCTGCGCCGCTCTCCTCCGTCAGTCGACAAACCCCCTCCTGGGTGTGTAGCTAGCGCGCGCCATCATCATCTAGTTCGAGCGCCGACCACCTGATGGAGGCGCTGGACAGCTGGCAACGGCAAGAACCAAGAATGGGGCCACCTGCCCACGTGCCTGTAGCTCCACCTCGAACTGACAATGGCGAGCGCAAAATCGACGCAATGGCAGCCCAGCCAGTCAGGGTCCCCGTCCACGATGCTAGGTAAGCCGTCTCCATTTGAAACGAATGTGCTATTCTGGCCGGCCCAAATTGCGGCGCGCAGCGGGGCAAACTGGGTGGGAACAATCCGACGAAGCCATTTACGTGCCTGGGTGCCTGCGTGTGCCTGATGTACGTACCATAGTGATTAATCAGTACCATAATGCACTAGGTGTGTCGCTGCTATCTTGTCTGTCGTTCCTCTCCTCTCAGTCTGCGTGCCGCGAAGTTGTCATTCGAGTGCAGCCCCGCCAGCCTCGTGCAAAGTGCGGGACGTCTGCGACACATGTGCGCATCTGCACCTACGAGTATATGTGGGATGGAATCAGGGAGGAGACGATGCAGGAGCTCAGCGCAACACAAGCCGGTTTCTCTTTTCTTTTTTGTACTTTCCAGACATGTCTGGTTGACGTTTCGACAAAAAGAGCCCCTCCGATGCTGGCCCAGCTGTCACCATATTAGCCTGCAGCTCTGGAGGAGGCTTGTCGGCCGCGGACGTGGGCGGATTGACGGGGTCCAGTTCAGCAGTACTCCAGTTTCCGGTAACCGTTGGTGGGGAGAAGAGAGCCGGCAGCCGTTCGTCAAAATGGCAGCATACCAAGAGCGGGTGGTAGTGGTGGTGGCGGCGGCGGCGGCGGCGGCGGCGAGGACGACGGTGGAACTGGTGGTGGTAGTGGTGGTAGTGGTGGCGGCTTATTCTCAACCTAGCTGGAAGCAGGGATGGACGATAGATGCGAGTAGTGCAGGGTGCTGTTGGTGTCAGGTATCAGAACTCGTTTCCTCGGTCAAAGGTGGACGGGGCCAGAATCGGATCCGGCATCATGGTGGCCGAGGACGTGCAACGTGCATCTTGACGCGGCTGGAACGAGACGAGTCTGGGACGTAACCTTATTGCGAGAGGTTCGGCCATTCATGGGGTCACAGCTCAACGGCGTGACAAGACCGGACGCTGCAATGGAAATAAGGTGAAGTTGGCACCCCACGGCTGGGGGACAGTCAGTTGGGTTGTCTACTCGAGGGAAAACTATAATTCTCCAGGCCGGAGGGATGCACCCGCACTTACCACAGACGAGCTAGGCAAAGCAAAGCAAAGTAAAGCACAGTACCTAGATGGAAGCATAAGCAAGCAGCCCAGGGTTGACGACGGCGCGGAAGTACCCTCGTGCCGCTGGCAGATGATTGTGTGTAACGATATGCTCTGCAGCCAACACGTGCAGTCAGCAGTCCTGTTATGCTATAGCGCGCAGAGTGATGTAATCAAAGAGGCGAAAACGCTTTCTTTCTCTAGGTAGGTAGGTACCGGTACGTAGAGGTAAATTCAGGATCGCAGCTGCCAGTCACCAGCAAGGTTAGGCAAGCACCGACTGGGCACCGGATACAACATGATTGGGCCAGACTGAGGGTGGGGTGGGGGCGTGATCGAGGGAGGAGGGAGGGAAGGAGGGTGTAACTGGTTTGAAGGGGACTGGTTGGGTTTCTAGTTGAGATTCTCTACAGAGGCTTGACAAGTCCCCCATTTTCTTGCTTGTCAGGTATCTAGCTACTTAGGGAGCCCATAAACACGACGACTGACAGAGTGATGGCAAAGCACGCAAGAGGGGATGTCGGTATGGGCATCAAGTTCGTTCCGCTGAAGCCTTGCTTGAACAACAACAAAAGTGTTGGTTGGAAGGCCAGACCTGTCGTCTCCTCCTCCTCGGTAGCGCCAACTACTGGAGTTTTCCCTCCGGGGTCACCCCCCCTTCTTCATTTATTCTTGTTATTCTTCTTCTTTTAGTCACCCGTAAGAAGAATTGGATTCAAGGCAGAGACGACTCCGTCCCGTTCCATGTCCCAACCTGCCAGCACCTTGTTTCCTTCCAGGCTGGGGCCGACCCGGGGGTTGCTTGCTGACCTGACTGATGTGCTCAGTAATGCAACCTTCTCTCCGACAAGCGCCACCCCGTTGACAAAGTCGCTGAAGACAGGGAGCGACTGCTTTGCCGAGTCTACAGAGACGGCCACCACGGTACACATATATCTACATCGTTTTTATACGAAACATCAAAATCAACACACCTCTCTATTCAAGGTTCGGGTATCGTTCCGTTTCATTGCACACTCAGAGGCGCGAACCACCCTTTTACGGCTAAAGTTTTGTCGCATGCGTGTGCGCGAGGTCGAGGCAAACTACCGGTCCGAGTCCAGATAATTGCCAGCGCTTCCTTTGGGGGGTAGTCCCTCCTGTCCCCTTGCTTTCCACCCCTCCCAACGCCAAACGCTGAACCTGCGTCTCTATCCCGTCTGCTTGTTGGTTTTGGAAGAGGAGGCGAGAGAATTGCGGCAGCAGACACAGAGAAGGTGAGAGAGAGAGGTCTTGTAGAGGCGCTGACGCACAGCAAAACCACCAACAGACACCGCACCCGGTGATGATGGGGTCCGAGCCTGGTCGGGCCTGATTGAGAAGGGCACAGTGTTCCAACCAACGACAATGGTAAAAAGAACACTGCCCCTAGCCGCGGGGTGAATGAATGACTAAGTGGTCGAATGCCACCTCGACGCAAGCAAGGTGACACGAGAATCAGTGTGGTTAGGCGAAAAGATAGGGAGAGAGAGCGCGTGAAAGTATCTGCCTGCACCCTGAGATCAATTACTCGGTGAGCAGGGCCAACAAGGCGGTCGCCGGTCGAAGCCTAGGGCAGATTATACAAACATTGTAGATCGAAACGGGCTCCGTCGCTGGCCCCGGTCGCCTTACCACACGGCCTGTCCCCCCCCCCCCTCCTCCTCCCTCTTCACCATCCGTCACGAAAACCCGCGCTGGTGTGACAGTAAAAGTAGTCATGTTGGCTACTACTACATTACCGAGTCTTATCGCGGCAGACGCAGACGGCCCCGGTTAGTGTGGCCCTTGTGGAAAGTCCCGAGTGAGTGTTGAGGCTGGCAGCGTCGCAAATGGTGTGGCCTCGGCTTGTTTGCTTCACCTGCCCGTCTCCCACCTCGCACCAAATACACCACCGGTCAAGGGTGGGCTGGTCTGTACGGTTACACTGCACTTTACGCACCCTGTATGACTACGCTACGCTACGTCGAGAGGTGAGGGATGCAAAAACTAGCTTGACTGCATTCTGGGACTCGCAAGGTGCCCATGGCCTTGCGCACCCGTGCTCTGGTTGCTTTCTCCTCCCAACACGCGTGTACTTCGTCCCGTTTCGCTGCAATACCCATATTGAGATGGATCGATGTGGACGAGCCTAATACCAACGTCCGCCCGCTCCAGATTCTTGGGCCGGCCACAACCGTTGACCGTTGCACCCTCATGGAGATATATATATTACGTCTTGGTATGCCTTTTATCTGATCCGGCGAGCAAGAATGGCTTTGTGGAAAATACAGATTGCCAGCGGATACACCGCCAGGTCAGGTATCCATACCGCCGCAATCACTTGGCACAGCTCAGGGACGGGACTTCTCACGCACCTTGTGAGAAGTAGGTCGTCACGCCTTGATCATTCTAGGCTTAGCGTCTATGTGTGCGGATGCACTAGACAGGGATTGTCTGAAGCACCTCTGTCCAGTGTGGTGTAGGTACTTCGTACACTACAGGGAAAGACTGCCACGAGCCGGGAGCCTCGATCCCCCCCTTCCCTCTTGGAGTCTGCGAAGGCGCCCCCCCCCCCCCCCCCCCCGTCCCGTCTTTTCTCTCTCTCCAAACGTGTTGCTCTCCCTGGCCACAATGAGGCGCTACGCGCTTCGGACCCAATTTTGTACTAGGCGCCCCCCCTGCAAAGACTACGTAGTAGGTGAGGTTCCCATCTCGTGTACTCGTGGGCGACATTGCTCGACAATGCAAGGGCCCGAATGATCCACGTTGATTGCCGCGATTACAGTTCCTTTTTTGGGGGCACTTTGATTTGGTCTGTTAGACACGGAAAGGAAAGGGGTGCCAGAGAGACGGGAAGAAAGGAAGAAAGAAGCCAGTCGCCGGAACGAGATAAGGGGGGGGTACCTATGCTTGAGCGGGAAGGGATTCGGACTTGAGGACTATGTTGCTGGGTCGTAGAGATCTACCTAGAGAGGAGACAACCGACGAATAGGAACCACGAGAAACAGGGACGGGGAAATGGTTCGAAATGGTTCAAATGAAAATGGAAGCAGAAGAAAGCAAAAGGAATGACCAAGGCTTGCGCGCCTACTGAAAAGGACGGAGAGAAGAAGAAAGGAAAAGAAAAGAAAACGGCAAGGGCTAACGAGGCCCGTCCCAAAAAGGGTCAACGGGTAATCCGAACCGAACTTGGTACCTACGAATAGAGGGAAGAGACCTGGGCAGTGGGCCAATGTCTCGCCATGGAGAGAGACATTGCCAATTTGTAGCAGCGGACCGATAGATTGGGGTGTCGACGAAAGAATGCAGGCCGTAACCATTGATTGAAGCTTTGGGGGTTGACGAATGTTGGTTCGTCTGCCGGTGCCAGAGCAGGCTGTTGGAAGGGGACGTCGACTGTCTTGGGCATTCCACTGGCATTGCGGGTGGTCCGGGGGCACGCGGGTTCCTGGATTTGGGTGGAAAACAAAGGTACCGAGACGTGGTCGTACTGGTGCTTACCGGCGTGCCTTGCCCTGCTCACCGGGTGATGTAAATCGTTGTTAAGTGAGACCCGTGACCGGGGTTTGCGATGGCCATGGGGTGCTGCTCCCCCCCTCCCGACCTTCCGGCGAGGACAAATGCCGATCGTCGGCCGCGATGCGTCTGTTGGCTATTGGAGCCGTGATGCGTGATGGGTGTTGCTTATAAGTCTTTCAAGAGTGTCGGCAGCGCTGCGGCGCCCAAGGCCAGAAACAAACCGGAATGGCTTCAGGGCGAGCCGAAGCTAGGTAGGTAGGTAGGTGCGTACGGATAAGAAGCGAAGCAAGGAGCACGCTTCAGACATTCGGGGTCCGGTGTCGAGGATTGGCTCTGACCCTGGCCCCGGCATTGACCCCTCGAGTTGTCGTTTCCTGTCGGCTGGTGTGCAAGTACGTACCTAGGCACAAGCAAGGTCAAAAGTTGGAGTGTAGGAGAGATGAAGCGAGGTACCACCGCACTCGCAGCTTCATCCCACGTCGCCGTTCGACCTCGTCTCGTTCTGGCGTCCTTCTTCGGGTGCGCTACGAGTGCTTTCGTGCCTACGAGACTGGCGTCAGTCGCTGACCCGGAGGGCCTTGCTTCAGTCGTTCTCCCAGGGTTGCACGTATGTATCATGTTAGCACCCATGATGCGGCCCTCTGGTCCATGTTGACCGCTTCCCACACCGCCGACACGATAGGTCGGTACCTGACAACTGCCGCCCGCCAGACTTCTTTGCATCAGGGACCGGGCCTCATGGAACAGGGTCCTGGGCAGGGTGCAACAGCTGCGATGGTCCCAATGGATGGCGAGAGAGGTCTGGTCACCTCGCGGCTTGGTTGCGGAGGAGCGTGTGTGTGGCTGACAGTGGTAGTAGTACTGTTACTGCCACTGCTGTAGAAGAAGTACTTGTTGGCGAGAGGGAAACCGTTGATCCACGTACACGTACACACATACACACACACACACACACCACACAGGTGCCAATGCCCATCAGTAAAGCCAGAGAGACGAGGCGAAAGTCAAAAGGCAGAAGAGGCAGAGGCAGAAAATAGGCAGAAGGTGCAGCGGCAGAGGCAGAGACAAGGAGGATGAGGCAGGTGCGCCGTGCAGGTGGGAGGGAGAATTCGATGAGCCACGCCCCTCTCTCACTAATACCACATGGACCCCCTCCCCCCTCTTTCCCAGTCAAGTCTCCCCTTCCCCTCCTGGTCCCGCCTCTCCCATCATCCGTATCCATGAAGCAAGGGCAGGGGAGAAAAAGTCGTCTCTCCCAAAGGAAGGGGCCCCCATTTTGGCAAGGTGCCCACTTCTGCCCGCTGAGCTTTCTGTCCCTTCTGGTTTCCCCTGCCCTTCCGTTTCTCGCCATCCTCTTGCCGTATTCTAGGATATCCCGTACCAAGAGATCAATCAAGCTACAGACCACTGCCAGTTTTTTGATTGAAAATGTCAATGTCACTGCGCGTGCTGTGTTGGCTGGCTTGGGCCGGGCTTGGCCGGGCTACTGGGCATCGGTAGCGCTGTTGTACCTTGGTGGTTGGGGTTGGTGAATGTGTACATCGTGCCAGCTCGACTTACACCAGGGCCATATGCGTTGTCTCTTTCGCCAGGAGGGGGTTGATATCGATATCGATCCGTCTCTACAACAACAGTACAATAGACATAAATGCCTCGGTCAATAAGTCCCTCGCATGGAATATGCTACATGTATCGATTCTAGACTTTGTACGATTAACTGGAAGCTCGTTGGTACCTAGGCAGCCTAGAATCCAAGGTACGTGCCGGCGGTTGTTATTCCTGTTCGCCTCCGGCCCCAAACTCGAAGGTAGGTAGGTACCTTTTGCACCTTGTTTTGCAGCCCAGTCGTACCTGCCTCTATGTCTGTCTGCCCATACCCACCCATACATGCCTCTTCCTCTCATGCCTGTCCGGCTCCTTCCACAGCTGCCTCCCACTTTCTCTAGATCCACACCTGTTCTTTCTTGTCCTTCTCATCCAACCCCCTTCCGCCGTGCCACCTTGCCCATCTCTTTCTTTTCCTTCCCACGCCCTCTCCCTCCTGTCTCTTTCTCCACCGTGCATCTCGCCGCCCTGCAGGCCCCATCCTCTCTTCTCTCTCTCTCTCTCTTCCTCCCTCCCAGTAGTCAGTCCATCAACACCCCGACGATATCTTGGGGGGGAAAAACATACCAAATCCACATCAGGTATATCCATCATGATTGCGCAGAGAGTTGACGTGTCGGTCTTGTGCCGAGCGGCATGAAAGCCTTTTGTGGTTTTCAACTCCTATGCCGTTAACCAAGATCGTCTCCACATCAAACATGTTGACAACCCAGATCCGTCATGTCAAGCCTTCCAAAAGGAACTGGATTGGCAGCTGGACAAATACTGTATATTTCAGAAGTTTATTTATTACTAGGCACTCTATAACCTAGGTACACGCAGAGCGTACCAGCGTCAAATAAAACAATAATTTAATCCCAGTCGTCTCTTTCGCTCAGTTCCCCGTCCCGTCATCCACACAGGCTCGCTCACATCCACTACCACCACTACCACCACACCACCTCATTGCTGCGCGCGCGCCCTCTTTCTCTCCTGGCCCTGCCTACCCTGCCTTGCTCTTGCAACCTCCGCCCTCATCCTCGTCCTCCCTCCCTCTCCCTCTGCACGACCTCCACAACTATCTCACTTTCTCCTCACTCACCCGGTCGCGTGTTCTGGCTATGTGGCCGAAGCCAAACTTCTCTCCCCTTCTTCGCACCGAATGACTTCAGATCAAGACGTGGTGATATTCTTTCAGCAACTACACTACGACCACTTCAACTCTGCATCGCTCTCTCTCTCTCTCTCTCTCTCCTCGACTTCTCTCGTCCATCTCTCGTTTCAGCCACCCCAGTCAACTACAGGCGGAAATAGGCTCCACGCTTAAATAGCGTCAATCCTGAGCCCACCAGAACCTAAATCAACTGGCACTGATCGAGCAAAGCCCATCTCTAGAGGCTCCACCACGCCCAACGATCCCGTCTGCTGCCGTAACCCAGTGCTCACTTCACCCTCCCTCGCACACGCACGCACTCACACACGCCCATTACCTTACCTACCTTACCTCTCTCACCACCACCTCTTCCGCCATTTTTTCTCTTCCTTCACCAACACCACACCTCACGACATCCCCTCCCGGTCGTGTTCTCCTTGCGCGCCTTTCCTTCAGAATCGCCCTCGTCGACAGTCCTCCATACCAGGTTCTGGCGACGACTACACAACAGCGACAAATTTCACAGCAAGGATTTCTTACGCGTAGCATCGTCCCGATTTCAAAGCCCCCCGGTTCGCTTTGTCTCGACCTGTGGCTGTCCACACCCACCCTCCACTCTCTGGAATTTCCGCTGCTCCTGAACGAATACACCCAAATTCCACAACAACCCACCATCCACAGCCACCTCGCGCCGTGGCTTCCCACCATCTTCTTTTCTGCCCTCTTTTCGAGTCGTTTCCATCTCGCTCTCGCAACTTGGTGTGTTGCAGCGACAAAGACCAGGCACGGTGTATTCGTTACTGCACAGGCGCTCGGTTCCCTTGATCGACTCCACGTAATCCCGGCGACGAAAAACACGAGACGAGACCGCTGAACCACCTGCCTCTCGCCTCGCCTCACCATCCTCCCCTTCACCAGCACCGCTCAACCACAGCCATCCGTCTGTCTGTCCCCCTCCCCCGACAAAAAGGAATATTCAAGGCATCGTCACCTCACTTGCCATCCCCTACCGCCAGCCTCTACCCGCTTGAGACTTTCAAACTAGTTCTTTGATGCTTCTTGTCGCAAGCCACTAGTCATCCTGCAGGCAGTCAACGGCTTCGTGCCTCATTGTTGGATTTCACAACACCCAGTCAGCGACCTTTTCGATCCCCCACAGACCTGACCACAGACCGAGCGAAAGGACACCCGATCCTCATCCACTCACCGGACAGCGGCCCTCATCTTAGCAGCCGCCCGACGGTCCCTGGCCTATTTTCGATCAAAGGTGTCGGTATAGGAAGACGTGTTGCTAGGGGACTTGTGTAAACCCTGTGGAAAGCGGCCATGGCCGCAAACATGCAGCACATGGCGGGCGCGGCGGGGATGATGCAGCAGCAGCAGCAACCGCGTCCCAGGCCCTCCCAGGTTCAATTGAACCAGTTTCTCTACCAGACTATGATTGCCCAGCAGCAGCCGCATACAGGCTGGCAAGCCGGCGTCGCCATCCAGGAGCGCATGATCAAGTGCCACAACTTGTATGCTTCAATCCGTCTTCCACCTTCAATGTGCTCGCCATAACTGACTTTCTGCCCCTAGGATCACCAATATCGGCCTTGCCGTAACCAACATCGATTTCATGAAGGCGGCGGAAGTGGGCGTCAACTTTGAGCGCGAGGCATTTAATAAGTCGCAAGATAAGGTAAGGCTTCGACCCGAGCCACACCTTGGCCCGCCCTCAGTGTCCCATCTGCCACAAGTAGGAAGCTAACGGCATACGTAGGCTCAATACGAGGCGCAAATGAGCAATAAAACGAACGAGTTTTTCAGACGGCGACAAGCCAACGAGCAGAACCTTAGCAACAACCTCCAAGCACAAGCAGCCGCTCAGGCTCAGCAGCAGCTGATGATGAACCAGAATGCTGCCATGCAGAACCAGATGGGCCGGGGAATGGGCCAGAACCAGCAGCAAGGGTTCCAGCACCTGCAGCACCAGATGCAGGCGTCTCAAATCCCCCAGCAGGGCCAGATGGGCGTCAACATGGGCAACCAGGGCGGCCAACCGATCGGCCCTAACCAGCAAATGTTCCAGATGCCCGGTGGACAGGTCAGACCCCAGAACGGTATGCCGGCCGACGCGTCGAGCCTTACACCGCACGACCAGCAAAAGGTCTTGGAGCTCGCGCACAAGATGGCTTCTGCATGCCCCGAGCCTCAGAAGAACCACTACCGTAGTATTGTGCAGACTCGGTTTGCCCAGAGGGCGCAGGAGTATACCGCGCAAGGGAAGGACCCGGTCCTCATTTGGTTCCAACATCAAGCCTTCCAAGGGCTCTCGAAAAACGCGGCCTTGGCGAGACAGCGGCAGCAGCAGCAGCAGGGAGGCATGCCTCCCAACCTGAACCAGGCTCAAGCCCAGGCACTCATGCAAGCTGGCAGAGGACAGATGAACCCTGCCCTGATCGCCGCAGGCATCCAATCCGCCAACGGTGACTTTGGCCAGTTCAACACCATGGAGAGCATCATGAACCAGCAAAAGGCCGGCATACTCGCTCAAGAGCAGGGGCAAATGGTTGTTCCCGCCAGTAACGGCCCGGCTCGCAATGCGACTCCGCAACCCATCGCCGGGGCGCAAGGTCAAGGAATGCCCAACCAGGCTGGACAAAACCAGACGCCTCGGCCCAACCAAGCCCAACAGCAGCTCAGCATGCAGCAGGCGCAGCAGTTAAAGATGGAACAACAACAATCGCAACAAGCGGCACAGATGCGAGCACAGCAGCAGGCTAGACAATTACAGGGTCAACCGAACGGCCTTGGCGGTGCCCCTCCTTCCCAGAGTCCGGGCATGAACACTCTGAACACTCCCATGCGCCGCCCCCCAAGTGCCATGAACCCTATGGAAGGCCAGGGAGGAGCGCAGCCCAACGGCCCTTTTGCCGGCACTCTCGACCCTCGGTTCAATCAGGGGAACCAAAGGCCGATGGTCGCGGGTGGCAACATGAACATCAATAACAACCCTGTTTTCCACAACATGATGGCGAGCATGAGCCAAGAGCAAAGGCAGGCGGTTCACGGGCTGCCACCCGACAAGCTCCACGAGGTCATGACTAAGTGGCAGGAGCAGCAGCGCAAGATGCAAATGAACGCTATGGCACAGGCTGGAAACACTCCAGGTCAGATGCAGGGCAGGCCCGGGCAGATGGGACAGTTCAACATGCCCAATGGCAACCAGTTTATGCCAAACGGCATGATGCCGCAACAGGCGCAACCGGGAGCCCCTAACAACCAGCAGCAAGTCATTGCCCAGCAGCAGCAGATGCTGGCTAGGTTGAGGAATCAGGGCACGCCTGTGGCGCCCGCGCACCAGGTCATGATGGACAGCATGGATCTCCCACCTCCAGTTCTCCAGCAAGTAGGAAACCAACTCCACGCTCCTCCCGAGGTGCGTAAGTGGAAGGACCTCAGGCAATGGCTTGCGCAGAATCCCGTCCAGCCCCAGCTACAACAGCACCTGGAAAGGATCCAGAGGTCGCAGTTCGCAACATACATGCAAAGGCAAATGGAGAAGCGTAACCGAGAGCAGCAAGCGGCGGCGGCGGCGGCGGGACAACAACAACAACAGCAGCAGCAGCAGCAGCAACTGTCGCAACAACAACAAGCCCAGCAGCCTCAGCAGCCTCAACAAGGACAGCAGCCACAGCAACATATGCAGCAGCCGCCTCAGCCGCCGCAGCCGCAGTTGCAGCAGAGCGCTATGCAGGTGGGCAACGGCGTTCCAAATCAACAGCAGCCTAACCAGCAAGGCATGCCGGGAGGCATTCCGACTATTCCGGCTCACCTGATCCAAGTGACGCCAACTGATATCATGAACGCTCGCAAAGCGAACCCTAAGATTGCAAGTCTCACGGATGATCAGCTGAGGCAATTCATTATTCAGATCAAGCAACGGCAGATGGCCGCAGCTATGCACAAGGACGTGGCCATGCGTCTAGCGCAAGCGCAGGGCAACCAAGGACCCGGAGTCCAAAACGTCCCTATGTCCACGTCTCAACCGCCACAAATGCCACAGCAGGCTGCTCAACCGGTAAACGTCACTCCCACGCCTGTCCAGGCAGTACAGCCAGCCCCGCCTAAGCAACAGAGCGCGACTCCTGACCCGAAGGCCGTTGCCAACGCTGCGGCTGCGAAGAACAACCAACGTCCCGCTCCGAACAGCAACCAACAACAACCGCCCAATCCCTCGCCGGCAACTCAGCAGAAGAACCTGAAGCGCCCCAGCACCGATGAACCCGCCGATGTCCCTCAGACAGCTACACAGCAACCTCAGAGGCCTGCTGCTGTTCCCGGACAGATGCGTTCCCTCCCGAACCTTACCCCTGAACAGATTGCGAGTATGACACCCGAGCAGAAGGCCAAGTACGAGGCCATGAAGAGCCGCCATCAGGCTATGCTGGCAGGGAACTCGGGCATCGGTCCGACCGAGAACGATTTTGATAAGCTCAGACGAATTGGCCAGGAAGAGCAAAGATTAATGATGACGGAGCACATGCCCGACATTGCCATGACGCCGGACCAGCGACAAGAAACATGCGCCAAGCTGATGAAGATTGTGGTGGATATGGGCAAGATTGGAAAGGCCCTTGGCCGGTGGTACGCCGCGACTCGTGACGATACGCGCGCCAAGAGCTACTTCCGAGCTGTGAGTACACGCGTTAACCCGATGCTTGGGAACCTACTAACATTTTGGCAGCGACTACGGATGATTAGACAATTCACTGATGGCGAAGTCATGACTAACCCCAAGGCCGTCTTCAGTGTGAGGCCTGCTGAGATTGACGAGGTCCGTCGGCTGCTCGAGAGTATGGCGCGCGATTGCGCCAACCTTGGCAAGAAGGCCGCCGTGCCGCCTCAGCAGGGTCAGCCCTCGGCGCCAAACCATAGCGGGGCTGGTACTGGCCAGGGCGGCCAACCACTTCCTCTGAGCATGGCCAACATGGCCAACTTGGAGAAGCAGACACAGAACATCAACAACAAGATGCACAGCCGGTCCAACAGCAAGGGCGGCCCCCCGGCGGCACCGACAACGAGCCAGCCCCCCTTCCCCTTTGGCGCAAGCTCACCGCACGGCGAACCCATTCACTTCTCGAAGCCCAAGGTCACCAAGGAGAACCTACAGCTCCCGGCACGGAAAAAGGCGAAGACTGGCACGCAACCGACTCCGCCGCAGCAACCGAACCAGGCCACCCCCTCGCCGCAGATCAGCAAGTCGGGATCGCCGGAGCTCAAGAGACAGCCTGCGCCGGAGCCCAAGGCGCCGCCGAAGCCCATGTTCTTGTGTCCGGAGGCAGACTGCGAGATGGCGATTACGGGCCTCCCTTCGGACCAGGCGCGCCAGGCGCACATTCAAAAGGAGCACGTCAAGCCTGCAGAAGACCCGATGAAGTACATGCAGGAGAGCCTTGCTCAGTCTCTGGGGCTGGACCTGAACGGCCAGGTCAAGATGGAGCCCCAGGCCTCACAGCCAATGGGGCAGACGCTCTCGAAGCAGGGACAGACGCCGGCAAGCAACAGTGGCGCGACGCCCATGTCTCGCGATGCTTCGATGCAGCGCAGTGGCAGCAAGATGGGAGGCAAGGCACAGGACAACAAGCTCGTGGTGGGCAAGACGGTGGGCAAGACGGAGAACACGCCAAAGATGGAGGACAAGCAGCCGGAAATGGCTGCACCGGCAGCGCCGATGGATGGCTGGGCGACGACAATCGACCCGCAGAGCCTCTTCAACAACTTGGGCAAGTTCGAATTCGGCGCCAACGGCGTTATCAGCGACATGAGCGTCTACCGGTCGCTGACGCCAAACGACACGCCGGAATCAAGCAAGGACAGCGGATCGTCGGAGCCCAACAGCGACATTTCGGAAGGTGTTCATCTGGACATCGACCTCAACTGGCAGCCTGTGGACATGGACCTGCTCCTCGACATGAACAACATCAACGTGGACGGTCTCGACGGGCTACAAGACGGGGGAACCGAGTTTGAGGGCCTGATGCTTGAGGAGGCGATGCCGATGGAGCAGTTTCCCAACTGGGATGAAGTGACCAACGACTTTAACAAGCCTTTCCAGTTCGACAACAGCATGTACTCGCTCGACGTGTCGTCGTCGACGTGAGAGGAGCAAAAAGCGAAGAAGGGGCGAAACCAAAACAAGGCGCGACAAGTGGATGGGCAGACGCGGGCCATTCATGGTTGGATACCCCGGAGATTTCCATGAATAATGACCGGCCGGCTCAAAGGGCGGGTGGTAGGCACCAGCATTAGGGAAAAGCAGGGGGATTGGCGTTCCTTGGGGAGGATCCAAACTCGAAGAGTGTGGGCAGCCTCTGTGTTCGTGTCTTTTGAAAGCGGCGTCTTTTTCCCCCCCATGTTTTTCTTCTTCTTTTTCTATATCTACGGACAGTTGGACGAGCCGTGAAAGGGGTTTGGAGGGCATCTGGCTCAGTACTTGACACTTGTTTCTTTTCTTATTTCCTCCCACCTCACCAGTCATTTCTTGTTAGTCTCGGTATCATTGGTATTTTTGGTCGGAGAAACATTCACGCGTTGTCTGTTCGTCTGGCGGCATGAAGGTCTTTTAGTTAGGTTCCTTGGCGACGATGAGAGCATCGGCGCGACTCTTGGAAGGGCGAGAGGAATGATACCCAAGTTTATAACAATTGCCCTTATGAAGTAAGACGTGAATGTTGTGCAGATAAAGGGAAGGGAGTCGATGATGTAGGCGTTGAAGGTTGACACAGGCGTGCGTGCGTGCCGGACCGCGTTGCTTGTAATTTGAACAAGATGGCTGTAGCTGTTGTTTACAGACGGTTTCTTCTTTTCTTCTTCTTCTTTCTTTTTGTTCTTTTTTTCCCCTTCGAGTTTTAAAGGGTTGGATGGGGAGGAGGTGGTGGATAGAATGAGATGTGATATGATGGGATGGGATAAGGTAAGATGGCAGATGGCGGACGTGGACCTTGTCACGTCAAAGGAGTGAGTGATGTGATCCCAGCGGCGTGGGCCGTGGACATCCATTCCCCCCCGGACGTGCATTTCACTTTCTTCAACGCTAGGCCGGATGTGATCTGCAATGGCCAGCGGACCCCTGTAACGACGGACGCGCCTCTGGGGACTTTACAGGGCAAGGGGCGGATGGATGGGGTTATGTAAGCCGCGTTCTGGGTTCTGGGCGTTGGTCTTCCGTCAGATGGCCCCTGTAGCAATGTAGGTCGCTGCACACACACACACACACACACTGTAAGTAGGTACCTGTAGGTAGGTAGAGGCAGACGAGCGTAGCTGGGGGCTGGAGGTACCCTCCCCGAGAGCGGTTGCATGAGCAGGGGTACGCGACCAAAATGCCAGCCACCAAACCAGGGGGGGTTAACAGGATCCGAGCCGCGATTTGAGAAGTTGGTGGTGGTCAATTGGTGTCAAGTTGGTGTCACTTGGAATACATAGACAGTACTTGTGCCTACGGTAGGGCGGGGAGAGAAGCGAAGACAGCGAGTGCCTCGAAGTTACAGCGATGTCCCTGCGCTGAAGAAGTACACTACGCGGTCGTTCTTCAGCACGCACACACTCTCATCAACCGTGGCCGTTTGACAAGCAGCTTAGGTAGGTAGGTAGGTAGCCTAGCTACATAGTAAGGTAGGGAGAGTCCCTCCCGCAACTGGGCAAATACAGCCTGCCTACAAGTACCTTGGTAGGTACCGGCCTACCTCTACTTTCTACCTAGGGGGGCCCTACACATTTCTCCGGCCGACCTAGTACGCGTTTTGCGTGGGACATTCCATTATCAACAACACGTCGGTGTCTCTCTCTCTCTCTGTCTCTGTCTCTGTCTCTGTCTCTGTCTCTGTCTCTGTCTCTTCCTCCGTCACCTTGCGTCCTTGCCCCTTTTCCCCCGGAGAGATAATTTCTGATTACATCTTGTTGCATCGTTCGCCTTTCTGCCTCTTTCCCTCTCTAAGCATTGGAGTTCGACAACACACACGGCCTTCGCCACGTCAAACACGGCAAACACCAGACAGAGAGTGATTACCGATTACCGTTTGTTTGTTTGTTTTAAGCACAGAGCTTCCCCTCTGGCGGGTGCATTTCAAGTTGCTACAGCTGCACGCGGCCACTCAAAACCGCCATTCGTTTAAACGGTGCCCCCCCGGTTTCCCCCCCTGTGCGCCCCCCCGAACCGCGAAACGCACGCCCAAAGTCGCTCAAGCTTGTAAATCGGGTAATTGTGTGGGAATAGCTCTTTTTCCTCCCCGTGCAGCTCTCTCACACTTCTCTCTCTCTCTCTCCAACCCATCTCCATCCATTAACCCCCCCCCCCCCTCCTCCTCTTT
>JASUDE010000743.1:0-17285 GCA_034509685.1 Colletotrichum cereale | reverse complement strand
GTTATGCTGATATATAACCCTCTAAAACCCTGTTTTTGGTGTAAAACGGTGGGCGGAATGCAGGGGTGGGCGGAAAGTAGGTGCTTTGACTTAGTCTTCGAGGATTTGATTGTTTGTGGGACGACGACAGGACAACCTTTGGCGCAGGATAACGCACGGTGATTGTTGATATCTAAGAAAGTGGCACGTTGACCAGCAAAGTTCTTCAATTGGAAGGATTCAAGTGGGGGGAGGCGGGAAAGGATTGATAAGAATGCAGAAGGAGATTGAAGACCAACACTGATCAGTGGTAGTCTATTTACAGGTCATCGTAGGGTACCCGCGTCACAATGGTCAATTGACGACTGAGATAGTTAGGTAGGTGCTGTTGTTATTAATACCTCTAAGCTAGTGGACTAGCCGGCGAATGTAAGGTAGTTAGTTGATGGGTAGTGATGGGGTAGCTGTGAGCGCCACACCTCACCTACCTGCTTCGTGACTGGGCCAGCCTCGCCCTGTTGTGTCAACGTGTAAAGTGGGACTGCTGGTCGCTAGATGCCATCCTCAAATTATAGTCATGCCGAGAAGAACATCCGTTCTGGGCCCTCCTGTATGATAATCGGTGAGTGGGCCACTCGCCGTCAACCAGGAACCGGCACGGACGATCACGAGATTAGCTAGGTGTCCAACAGCAGCTTTCGTGACTAAAAGATGCCCACACTCAGCGGGCTATTCCAAACCCAACAGCTTTGTTATCTGTCGCTGAAATGGAAAGAGTAAAACAAAACCGCTGAGTTCGCATGCTTTGTATTATGGCGTGATACATCGTGGGATCTGGCCGGCGGCCCGAGTTGCCTGCCGGTCACAGATGTCCTTCAGGGGTCGCTCATATTATTCCTAATCGAGAAAGTGGGCCCGCCCAGCATTACATCGCCCAAGTCCGCATTTTAGGCCGGGAAGAAAGCCGCTGACTTGACGGAGCCACCTGTCATGGACCAAGTACGCTTATCATGAAGCACGTGGGCGTGGCGTCTATGGCGCATTACGGCTTCTGTAGTGCTAGATTCGGCATGACTCGAGACGTCTAGAAACTGTGGCTAGCCGTCTCCTCACCTAGTAGATTCTGATAATGAGCGACTTTTCTACTTCACTGTCTATACGGCTGTGTTCATCACCCGGGGGCTCTCCTTCTTTTCTTTCGCTTTCTTTTGGACAGATCTTGTGCATCACATCGTCGCGAAAACGAAGAATGCAGTCATTGACGCATGTCAATACAAGTCTAGTGTTGCGTTGAGTTCTAATTCTTAAGACTTCCACGAGTGATCAGACAATTACAGTGCCCTCCCAAGTTGACCTGGGAGTACTTGAGCATTCCACTAGGTAGTCCAAAGGACGTAGGGTTAGTGGATAGTGTTGACGAGGGTTTAGGTTAGGATTGAGATGGATTGGTCCGGGTCGGGAATATACTGTTTTTCCGGGCAGGCTCCCCTGTCAGGGTTACTTTGCACAGACCAGCCACGCACGGTACCCCCAAGTCAACTGGGGGGGCACTGTCAGGCTGTCAACTTATGTGTGTAGACTCGACTTTCACAAACTGCCCTTGATACTTGACCGCCTCACCTTGCGTGACAATGACTCAATCGCAGTTCCAACACGGCAGCGACATTCAACAGGCCCACTACGGATACCTGCCAAACGTGTCGAAGAATAGGGGAGTGAACGACATTGGACTTTCTGCGGTTGTTGCGCTTGAACTATGCCTTCTTGGCACTTTTCACTGTGTATTTGTGTGTTTCTTTTGAGCCACTCGTGGGACTCTTAATATCCGACAAAAACCCGAAGTGTTCAGTTAGACGTTGCACCGCCTGAGAGACCCTTCTATGGAATGTTACAGCCGCTAATGTCTGCTGATGTTAAGACTCGCCTGTCCTACTGGCTGCTGTTGGATGTGAGTTGACGATCATCGCAGGTCTCGTCAGGCAGCAATGACAAGCAGGGATTCGTGCGCTACGAGATCAGAGGCAGTGACGCAAGATAAATCCCGCGGGTCCTGTTGGTACGTCTCTTGGGCTTTAGTCCAGTATGAAAGAGAGGTTCTTGCTCAGCAAACCATCAACCCAAACACTCAAGGTCGGCAGAAGAAACTTGCAATAGACGTAGAACCGACAAATGACAGAAACTACATGATGACAGATTAAGTGTTGTTAGCCGGTGTGCTTCAAGTGCCTTCACTTTCTTTGTATGTTCCTGCTGAGACGAAATGAATCTCATCCCCAAAACAGTAGCCCTTTCCACGTATCTGCCTACGTGTCTTTGACTCGTGACTATACCAAGATCGATAAGAGGACCGAAGATAAAGTGCGGATGTAGCACCCAAATTTAGATGTCAAGTTCCTACTCGCAAATGAATGCTCCTCATACTTGCGTATCTGCAGGAGAGAAAGCTCAGGGAATTTCGCAAACTCGAGTCGAGTCCGCATGGTTGATGCAAGATCTTCCACATATTGGACGATCTTCCAAGCTCTCAGCAGGCATCGCGAGGCATCGATACACGTATGATGCATCACACCTGCTCCGTTCACAAAAGAAGACTCCGGTATTTAGCTCGGACCCGTCTCATTAATTTCGGGAATACCATCCAGTGTATGGGTGTGTATCTTGAGCCTTTTCAATGAACAAGGGACTGTCGGTGCGACCGGATTAGTCGATTGGCTCTCAGGCATCAACCTTGCTTTGCCCAGACTTACTTCAGGGGCTATGTGTGCTTGGCACTTTCTGGCGGAGATACAGGATGGGGTCCCCCATGGAAGAGACAAGCGGATGACGTCGATCAACCCTGGTCTGATTAGAGAGTTTGGCGTCCCACGTGTTTAACGTTGCTATACTGTTCGAGTCAATACAATTAATTCCCCTGTCATAACAGCATGTAATCTTACTAGGCCCCTCTATCGGCGCCGGTTCCCATTGAATCCGAGCGCCCCTTTGCACCTAGAGGAAGATGAAGGTTTTAGAACATATATCGGCATACAATCCAGTGTAGATCGTGAGAGTCGGAAAGCTTCAAGCTCCGAGCTTGGCCTTTATCGTTATCTCTTATCTCTTTCTTGTCGTTCTTTCCAGTGTCTTGTCACTGGCTGTTCTTAGTTCACCATGACGATTCGAGCCTCGCTCTCGATTGCGTTGCTATGCACTACGGCTTTTGCTTCCAGCTTATCTGAAGGCTCCCTCGTTGCCCGTGCGTTGGATTGTTCCCCATCGTCATCAACGGGGCTCAAGTCTGAATGCTGGGCTCAGCTAAAAGTATCGGACTACATCACAAAGTGGCTGGCCGAGAACGGCACTAAAGCCGACTGCGACACATTGGGTTTTGCTCAATGCTTTCTTGCGTTCAACGGCTATGGGGGCCGAACCTGCGATGCCCTCACTCGAGACACGTGTGAGGGGTTCGAGACTGCTGGCTCCGAAGCTACATACTACTCGCCACAACAGTTCTACACGCTCTGGAACATATACGCTATTTACCAATTTTTCAATCAATACTCGGAAGCTTTGTGGAATGGGCACTCGCTGGCTTCTAGTACGATAGGCGATATTGTTGCTACCGTATCGCCCTCTACCGACCCAGAAGTTCCAAGCACTCTTTTGTGGACGACAATATCAGGTGGCTTTTGGCTTGCCGCTGCTAGTGGTGTCAATCCAATCCTAGGCGAAATTGCCACAGGGTTAGCTGTTGTCACAGGAATGAGTTCTTTTTTCATGAGTTCAAAAGAAGGCTCTTCCAATGCACGCTTCGTCACGCTAGGGCAGATTGGCAGCAGCCTCGCCGAGCTTGTCATCGACTATCAAAACGGGCTGCAGGATTCTATGAAGCAGCTGCAAGGCAACAGCACCTTGTTCTTGGCGGCGACGGAGCCTGGCGGCTTCAGTCAGCGCGCTGCGGCCAGCCTCAATCTCGAATCGGTCTCGCTCTACCACGACTTACAGCTATACACCCTCTCGTTGGCCTTCAAGGCTAACGGAATCGTTTCTACTCGGTCTACGGGAGTGAATGCGGTCGAATTTGCACCCAAGACAAACGGCGCTGTCACCTGTCCTGGACTCACCCCTTTCGGTAACTGCTATCAATGGTGGGTCGACCCAGACACGGGTAACACATACGCACTTCACAACCCTGGAGACCCCGGAAACAACTATCTCGAAGTTGTGAACAAGATTAACGACAAAGGCTGGGCGAACATGAGCGAAATCTTCAAGGTGGAAGACTGTACGGGAA
Source organism: Colletotrichum cereale (assembly GCA_034509685.1). Classification (NCBI taxonomy): domain Eukaryota; kingdom Fungi; phylum Ascomycota; class Sordariomycetes; order Glomerellales; family Glomerellaceae; genus Colletotrichum; species Colletotrichum cereale. The sequence continues at coordinate 13,033 of JASUDE010000743.1, read as the reverse complement.
AAGACCCAAGCTTCGATGGCAAAACCAAGGTGACTTGCCTGGCATCGCACGGCTTCTGCGAGTACAACTATGCCGACCAAGACACTGTTACCAAGGTTAGAAAAGCCAACAAGCAGTTTACCAACTGCGACAACGATAAGCACTGGGGCTATCTTTGCGACTGGATGAACGGGGGCCTTGTTCTCCCCCAGTCTTACTTGGGGCCACTACTGACTCTGAAAGAGCCAATGTGGTGCAGGAGGTGATGCTGGAATTGGTGACCATTTAGCGAGCGTCTGATTTTCCTTACAGCGATTGGATCTGCTTATGACCTTGTACATAACTTTCGGGATCTTAGTGGAGAATGACATTTCTGAATGACTCATGATAACCACAATAAGCTGGAGCTCCCCCGCGCTTTATGCCAGGATGCACATTGGTATTACGCCGTGTTGTTTGTCAAACCGCTGATAAGAACCTGGAGGGTTTGATCGTTGTGGAGAAGTGGGTATTTTGACACAGTCAGCGGGCTTGGCGACATCTACATAAGGAACCTGTTCATCAGATCTCTGGTAGTCATTCAAGCCAGGGGAATAGTCTTTACGGTGGATATACCAGTATGACATTTAATGTGGACACTAAGATATTGGAAAGCAGCAGGCATCAAACACCCATTCTCCACCGGCTACCCTCGAACTTTGGCCTATAGACAGGCAAGCAACTCTCATGTTGAACTTCTAAGTTGGAACCTTTCGCTAGAGCTCTCGCAGTCGCTCTTACCAATCCCTTGGCGTGCCGTCAATGTACAAACTGACGATGGTCTGTAAGGTGCAAATGGTGGACCCCAACGGACCGCCATGGCAGTAGGTAGGGATGTCACGGTACCCAGACGCACCGCTCCTAAAGCGAATATCAGTACACATTCTGTTCAGGCAGTGTGCCTCAATAAGAGTAAGGAAAAAGACTTACGCAACACCCCATCGATGGAAGATTCGAACCCCCCAAGTGTCGTAGAGACCCTTTACCAGAGCGAAGCTGTACTTGCTGTCGCCGCAAGCATATTTCTCGCCAAGAACAACGTTTCCAGTTTGGCCACAGTAAAGATTTTGCTCATCGTGACCATTCAAATGAAGTCCCACGCTATCAACTGAACCGTCAGTTTGGTGACGGGCAGAGAAGTCAAGGATAACGATGTCCTCCGGATTCGTGGGGTTGACTTGAGGAGTTGGAGATGCCAAGGCGGAGACGCTAAGCGCGAGAATGGTAGCGATGCTGAACTGCATTTTACAAGATTTGCTGAGACGAACGTAGTAAAAGTGATGCTGATGATATCGAGGTAATGAGTGCTTCAAATACTTGAGACGGGCGATGATGCACTCGACGATATTACAACAATTTCACAGGATAGCTGCCGACTTTTGTACTCGTATCAAGACACACCTTTCTCAGCAGTTGAACCATACGTAGTCTCTTTCCACAAGATAAATTCAAATATTTGGCTCATGTAAGTGCATCTCGAAATGGTCCTTGCAATACGAGCCGCTAAACGTGACCACAAGCCACCAATACCATTAAAAGACTGTCCATTTTGGCCATTCTATCGAATAGGCACTGATTAAATGATTGCTGGCGCGCGGATGCCCCACTGCGGGAGCTAAGACTGCGGAGTTCCATGTCGCCTGAACCCTCGTGTTCATACATACATCAGAACACATCGCCCTTGCTTCAATTTTGTGTTCTAAATCGGTACATCGCGGATGCTCCTTCAACATACGAGTAGTACAGATACTCAGTAGTTTCGTCCTCGAACTTGGTGTATGGTCGAGTTGTGGCCAAGGATCTTGTAGTCACAATTACATATGTGCACTATTCGGCAATGGTTTTGACTACCCGCGGAAAGAGGAGACACGTCAATGTCTGCTGTCGTCTGTAAGTAGAGAGATGAATAAGCAATAGAAACGGATATATGAGTACGCATGGTCCTAGTTACATAGTATAAAGTAATCGTCACCCGTACGCAGGGCAAGAGTGTGCCACTGCTAATTGCGAAGGCCGATTGGAACGTTGCACGGCTAATAGCTGATGTCGCTTGCATCGCACTCGTGGTTCACACCAAGTCACAATCAGAACACCTAGTGATTCAGTCTATTCGGGACTCAACAGGCAGAAAGACTAGAAAGAGAACCAATGTTACGTAGTATTACTAATACGTATTGGACAGAGTGTAACAAGAAGCTATGTCATACTAAGATAACCGCAGTTCCGATGTAATTTGATCCATGTCGCTTACTCAGAACCACATCAAAGAAATGCGCGCATAATAAGTGACCAATCAATTGACGTTGCGGCTTAATGCCCTGATTTAGAAGTAATCGTTCGTAAGTTTACCGCAGCGAGGATGGAACTCCGTCGCCCCTCTACTGTGATGTCTTGAGGGCTAGCGAACGCCGAGATGTATAACGAATCGTATGTCGACCGCCAGGGCACATAATTTCTTCGCTTAAATTTCTAAACTTGGACATAGGTGTAATGAGCAGCGGCGTGGTGTGTACCGCAAAAACCAGGGGAGAATCTGCATGATTTAAACCAGAGACCTTACCGCAGTGCCTCACATCCTCCAGCTGGCAGCAGCATTTTTTCGACCTTCATGTATATAGCATCATTCTCAAACGAAACCCGGCCTTAGATTAGACTGAGTACCTCAGAGCTTTTCTTGTTGGCGTGGGACACGGGATTACCTGAATTCGAGAGAGGTGAGACTTATTGTGAATGGACTGAATGACTATTACCTTACACAAACAGTACCATATTTTTGTTCAATGCCAGTAGCCCTAGAATAAAAAATATGGTCCATCAGTAGAAGAAGAATAAGAAGACGTCGGAGCTTAAAACATTACATTGTCGACCCTCCTAGAACTTTGTGGCAGTGTAAGGCATCTTTGAGGCATAAGTAAGCAAATAAATCTAAGAAATGTTAGATTCTTTCCCGGAAGTGTAAATGTACAAGGAAGTTATCAAGATGTGCAGTTTCCTAAGTGGTTTTGATGTTAGTATCAGTAACGTGGGTTGGCTAATCTCAACCAGACAAAAGTAACGCTTGCAATGTTTTGCTCTCGAAGCAGTCGCTTTGGAAGACCCCTTGTCCGAAATAACTTTGAATGCAATGACGGGGACTCGGAGGACTTCCGACTACTCCGTCAACATCAGCCGGGTCACTTATCGAACTCTAAGCCCCGCCTCCCACCAATTGCAAGGTTAAGAAAACCGAGAGCGAACCTAGGATAATGACTCGCCTATATCTCACGAAGTTACTCATCAACTATGGAATAGAATGCTCTCTCTCTCTCTCTCTATGCTAGCTCACTCTTCAAGGTTGACGGGTACCAGACGGCAAAGAGGCCTTACTCTAGGAAAACCTGGCGGCGTGTCATAATTCCGGGTTGTTGCATTGAAACACACTTTACTGATTGCTAACTGTCGATAATGATACGTTGTCTGTATGATACTCTACATCTTCTGTCTGTTCTGTTGCTAATCTCAAAGCACCTTACCCCCTGATCTTGCCGTTTACAACAGTACACCCCTGTTTCAGAACTACTTTGCCAGTTTGTTTGTCGGCGACTACTGCCGGCAGTGCCGCCACAAGTTAATGCAATTTAATGGAAAAATTCCTTTCAGTAACACACACGGTGGTTCCGACATATCTGCCTGTCCTTGTAACAAAGGTTAATTTATTATAGAAGAGCTTAAGACCAGTGGTATGGCCATTTTCTCGTTAGTGTCGTTTTCATTGGAACGTTATTTCCGGAATCGTGCGATTTTCAACTCACAGCCCTAACTCGACGGCCGCTTGAATAAACTCTATAAAGCTCATCTTGACTACAGCTCTATATTTCACCTATAGAATTGAATGTTCAGACCAGCCTCCACGAGGGTGAGGGGGTGTAGCTTACAAACAAACACAGGCCAGCTTGACCACCTTCAGTATTAAGACCGCCTGTTGGAGTATTGTGAAGAACCCGAGGCAACAACTCATATCAACATTTGAGCACCAGGTTGCTTTCTTGGAAAGCTTCCTCTTTGCTTGCCTTGAAATGCCGGGATCTACTAGGCATTTACCCCTTGGACACTCATATTTCGCACCTCTGCGGCAGCTCGAAGATGAACCCCTAGCCGGAGCTTTTCGAGACAAGGTTTACTGAGGGCTTTTCCACAGCTTTTCATTAACCCTGACTCGACAAAAGGTCAAGACACGGATACCCTGTCAGCTTGCCAAATCTGGGCTGACAGTAATGTCACAGCTTGACCCAGGTCAAGGACCTGTTACCCTTGTCCTCCAAAGCAAACCGTTTCTAAAAAACAGCTAGGAACTTGAGTAATCCACATGACAGAAGGAAAACTGCGTACGTTTGACTAAGTCAAGATATCATGAGCTTGGAATCAACGATGAAATCGTTTTCGGTATCATTTGCGCAAAAGACGGTGTGGACAATTGTTGCGTAGCTAACCACATCGGCTCACATATGGCTCCAATTTCACAGGGTGCAATCAAAATTTCCACCTCAACTCCTCCAGAACATCTCTCGCAGACCTCTGCCCGCAAACACAGCCCCCCCCTATATGACCATAGTACTTCGTTGAAGTTTCCGTACCAGCCCAATGAATCGCCACCACCGGTTTTCTCATCCACTTGCCAAATAAGGCTCATACCCCAGACGCTGGTGTCGCCATCGGGGTTGGTACTCTCTCCGGTCAGACCGTGCCTCTTCTCGCCAGAACGGCCACGTTTACGTAGCGTAGACCTTCGTAATGGATCTCACCGGCATATTTTGAAGCAACAACTCTGCTTTTATTAGCAATCACGGCTCGAGTTCGATTTTGAGGAGGTTGCTCGGCGGAATAGTGGAAATTGTCCGCCGTGTTCGGTACGTTGTTTTGTCTGTTCGGATGCTTGTGACGCTTTCCGTGTAGCTGGGCATAGCACCAGACAACTTATCGGCTCTTGATCTTCCCTCCCACGCGTTCTGACTTTCTGATGTGTTTGCCTGTTTCGGTCTTCCAAATCATAAGCTTACGTGAGCCGCCAGTTGCGAGCTGAGCGCCAACCTGGTTGGGTTTCACCGCGACGATAAGCCCTCTGTGAGAAATCCTGCGTGCTTCTTGAAAAGTTTCCAGTGGTACAGGTTTACGGCATCATTGGACGTAAGCATAGCAAGATGCCCGTCAAGGTATACGATATCTTCAGGCTGGAGCCTGGCAGTCGGATCCGACGCTGAACTTCACAAGGAGATCGTCCCATTCAGACTTGGATATATCTGTAATTTCAATGGCTTTGATGTCTTCATTGCAAACTGGTTGGCCGTTGTGTACGCTGGTGAAGAAGAGAAGAGATTGAGAGTGTGTATGGCATGCGGTTGCTGAACGATCTGATGCCCAAATTTCCCGAAAATGCGAACTAACTCTATAGCCCACGGGTTGATAACGGCCACTTGTTCAAGGGGTTGTGTCATTGAATTCCCCTTAGCCTCTCAATGGTTTACGTCGCGATTCTAAGAATGTCGTCAGGTGTTTCGACGTTGATGCCAATGTGCACAGAACTCCATTTATCCCAATTGCTCTAATCCACGTCAAAACAGCGCGGCTCACAGGAATCATGCCAATCCGCTGAGAGTGTTTCTCCTCAGATTATATACTCTGGATAGAAGAGCAGACCAGGATAGATTGGTATACCTGAAAAAGCCGATCAATCCTTGGTTCTTGACTCTTGAGGCGAATCCGGGGCATCGAGTCCATCAACACTAACAGGCACTTGGTAGTTCTTCAGTAGAGGCCCGTTCTAAAATCGTCTACTCGCCACTAGACACCACAGAACGCACAGTGCTCCCCCGGTCCGATGAGCAGTTCGAAGACTTCTGGAGCAAAGTCTAGTCTGCCGCCTTTGAATGTCCTGAAGTTCTGCTATTAGTATGGCCGATATTCAGAAGCATTTACGGCATTACCGTCCTCAATCGCACAGCTGCCCTAGACAAGGCGTTTGATACCCAGCGATTGTTTATAACTGATAACCTAGACGGTTCGAAGACGTTCCACCCTATACTTGCTTCCTGCTATCTATCCCCTTAGTCCCTCTTCTACATCACAGGATCTGCTAACATCTTTAACGAATTTCTTAAGGTTAGTGAGATAATAAGAGAGCTTTACAGCTTTAATCGAGCTGATGTTAAAGAAGCCAAGTGTGTAGGTATTGCTCAATTCTACTATTATTGCAAGAAGGCGCTAGCCGTACTTATTTATAACTAAGGAGATAAAGTTGTTATTCAAAGAGTAGGGGAAGCACTATATTACCCTTAGCGGCTGTATATACAATTCACAGGTAGCTTCTTGCCATAGGAGGAGATACTTGTCACTAAGACTGCACTATATGAGGGCGACAATGAGACTTCCGGGGCATTACAACTACTAGGGAATACAAAGCTATAGGTTTATAGTCTCTAGGGAATAGATGTTATCTACTAGTCCGCTATTGGGTATGAGGCATAGATGATGTAGGACCCTGAGATGGCAGTGGAGAAATGCTCGGAGACATGGAGGAGTGAAAGGAGCGCATAAAGATGGCGAGCAAGAGGCGACGGGAGGAGATGCGTGCTATAGGCGACGGCGGTCATCAGCCAGGGATGATTGAGCAAGTGTAAGTTGTACGTGATTGTATTTCTGGTTTGATTACAAACAAGATGAAAAGCTGGGGAGATCGCACAATCTCCATATTGGTTTTCGAAACTTGTTATCTCAAAACACGCCCAACGATTCGAGGCTCTTTTCCGAAGCAGAGTTTGCCCGGGGCTGTGCTATAATGGTTCGACCCGTCTTATCATGTAAATTTGTTGTTCCCGTCTAAACTTTGCACCTGATGGCAGCATCCGCGAAGCAGCTCCTCGTGCACGCAGAGTTGGTGGGGTTGACGAAGTAACAGCCAACTTTGCGGGCCAGACCGATCGCCTGATGAGAAACCGCACTCATGCCTCGCTAGGGTCGCTGGTACCAAGAAGCTTGCCGTCCTCTTGGGCCGCGTTCAAGGCCGCCTCGGCCGTCGAGTGCTCTCCGCCCTCGGGCTTGGTCTCCTTCGCCCTCTTCTCCCGGCACCGCCTCTCCGTGATCTCATCAAAGCAAGGTGGCAGGCAGACGCCAAAGAATGACCCGACCGGGCAAGACTCGAGGCAGACATACATCTCCCTCTTGCTCGCCCGGGAGCCGTCCCACTCGGACGGCCAGGCGCAAGGGTTACCCGTCTGCATCGTGGGGGTAGGCCTCTTGTCGTTCTCGCCCCCGTCGGCGAACAGGGACGCCAGCTCGTCCTCGCTTCGGCCCTCGATACCGGTTGTGTTCCAGAAGCGGTGCTTCTTGAGGAGCAGCGCGTCGAGCTCGTGCGGGGCGACTTGCTCGCGGGAAGACCCTTCGGCCCGGTCCTTCTCCTCGTCTTCTTCTGCTTTTCCCTGGCGGCTCCTTCGGTAGGCGTCGGCGCCACAGCGGAGCCTGCACGAGAACGTGCCGGCTTGTTTGTAGGGATGCAGCCCGGGGATGACGGCTGGACACATCTTCAAGCAGGCCTCTTCCAGGAGATCGACCGGGACAAAGCCCTCCCTGGGAAGGGTCGGTCCGGAGTCGGCAATGACATCGGTAGGAGCAAGGAGCTGCCGGGCACTGTGGGTAGGGGTTAAACCGGAGTCCGTAGGGAGGAGGGGGGCGGCGACCGCGGAGGCCAAGAAAACGGTGAATGGAAGAGATATAGACTTCATGATGAGTGCTGGTCGGCTTGAGGATCTGTGAGAGACAAAGTTGGTAGGGAGAGACTTATACTGAATACTGTCAATGGTATGCTTCGCTATATATATACGCAGTGTTCCGATAACCTTGTAGGCCCTTTTGATATTACCTTTGCGGATTGTTTCTGCCACACAAGTTGAAATCCATGGCCGTTTGAAAGTTTCTTAGACGGAGCATTGCGGGACCTGCAAGTGTCCATGGCCTCACTCGCGGAGCGGTCGCCCATGACTTAGCTGTAAATTGAAAGCTGGCTCCATGTTGTCGAGTTCCTTGCCCAGCAGCCCATCATGGTGCGATGGAAGTACCATGATGAGTCTAGTGCCGAAGACGTGTGAATGAGACTTTGTATGTATGCCGGAAGCTCTCCACGTTGTGGTTCCGGGAGGTTATGACATGGTTGACACCTTCACACAAGGTTAGCAGAATACGAATCAAAGCCTGATAGAGCAATCACTTTGTTCCGAAGCTTTCGCGCGGCGATACAGTCAGGGCTCATAGAGAAGGCGTGGCTTCTCTATGGTCTGTCTAGTGTCAGGCCAAACCGGTTCTCTCGGATGCTGAGCGGGCCTCCATGCGGCATTCGGCATGGCCGAACTATTGTACAGTTCCATAGCAAGTCATCGTGGTCTGACCATAGGCCACAATGTAGTAAAAGCCCCCTTTTCAAGGCGAGTGCTCCACCTTGATTCCCAACTCCATGCGTTGTATGCAAGCGACCCGTGACCTCTACTCTTCTTCCATCTCGTCATCGTCGCCCCCTTCAGCCTCATCATCGTCATCATCGTCGTCGTCGTCACTTGACCCTGATCCTTCACTCTCACCCTCGCTGCCAGGGTCGTAGTCCTCTTCATCTTCATCCTCGTCTTCCTGAAGAGCCTGCTCCGCTTCAAGGTGAGCCTTCTCTAGCTCCGTCATGCCATTGTCATCAACTGCGCCGTTCGCACCAGCCTCAGCATCAGCCGCCTTCTTCGCCTTCAAGTTCTCCGTCAGCTCCATCTTGGCCTTTCTCTGCTCCGCCATGCTGCGGTCCTGTAGTCCGTGACGCTTGACGTATGACTCGTCGATGCCGCCGTAGTCCTCTTGGTCTAGCATACCAAATTCGATCTCCTCCGTCGCGTCACCCTCGGTGAAGACCTCGACGACAATATTGAACGTGCGCTGCAAGACGCTCGTGTAGCTGAAGGCCACGATACGGTCGATAGGCAGGAATACGAGGGGCTTCTTGAAGCCGTAGAAGATGCCGTTGGGCAGGAAGAAAAGGTATCCATCCTTGGAGCCGCGAAAGGCCTTGACGTGCACCGCCTTCTCGTTAGGCCTGTGGGGCTGGCGGACGAGACTGTGGAACTTGTTGGGGTCCGCCGCGACGATCTCGGCTCTGTTGCCAGCAGAGCTGAGATGTGTCGTCAGCGCCCAGTCGAAGAGGGCGCGGTAGCTATCAGAGACTGCTGAAGCAGCACTCGCTCTGGGGCCGCCGATTGTGCCCTGCTTGGGCGGTGTAGACGGCACTGTAAACACCAGCGCTTCCTTTTCGGGCGAGGTCTTTGTAGGGAGGCAGGTTCCACGCGGAAACAGGACGTAGTTGTGCTGCACCTGGGTTTTTTCGGGTACGGGGAGGTAGAATGCATATTCTGGAAGGTCAGGTTAGCTGCGGCTGGGAGCTGGCCAGGATGCTGGGGACGTACCAATGTCTTCCCATGCGTAAATGATGCCCTCTACGGGGGCAGTGGTGTTTGGCGCGCGGGCATACAGGTGGTTCGCCGTGAAGCAGAGGTCGTACTTCTTACGCTGCGGTACCGAGACGGAGATCTCCTTGATCTCAAGAAGGACCTCTTTGTCGGCCGCATTGCCGGTGCCGGAGCTCTTGGGCGCGGTGCTCGGGGCCGCGCCGTTTGTGTTCGTTGCCTTGAATCCGTTCGTAGGGCCTTCGTCTACCCTTCTACGTTTCGATGCGGGTTCTGGCCCGTTGATCTGCTCGTGGACGAAGTTTGCAATGTTGTTGAAGAGCGCAATGCGGGCGGGAGTATCTGTATGAGGATGGGATTAATTCTCCGGCATCGACGAGGGAATTGCTGCGCAATTGAGCTGCATCGGCGTACCAGCTGCTTTCTGAATGCCCTGAAGAATGTCTGGCCGCGACTGGAAGACGGCGTCTAGCCGCTGGCTATCGAGGCCGGCGGGCATTATGATGAACTTGGGGGTCAAGGCGCTTTGTTGCAGTAATGTGGAAGGTTTTTGTTTCTCGCTCGGTATGGCGGCGTCTTGTAGGTTGCGAAGCCTGGTGTAAAGGGGGTCGTCGTCAACTGTTCTGGGAGGGATTGGTGATGATGTTTTCTTTGACGCGACGTCAAATGAAATTTTGGGATGTGACGTGTTGACGCTGGGCGCTGGACAGTCACTGTTCGCTGCATGTTCCTGGCGCGCAGTGCGGACTCGGACTTACATAATTTGGCAGTGTCCCGTCCCGCCCCTGGCTCGGGACAGCAATTGGTGCCCCTTTCTCGAGTCAAGTTGCCGCTAGATGCTCCAACTCCAAAACGGCCATCAAAGGACAAAGCGGCCCAATCGATCAACACGCAGGAAACGCCCTTGAGCTCGTTGGGACTGTTCTATCGACCTATCGACACGTGTGGAACACCGTTTCCTACATCTTTGATCCCAAACCTACTCTTTCATCTTTCTATTTTCCCCCGTTGATAATGCCGCACGTTCGATCCAATATCTATACTCGGAACTCGCTCTCATCGAAAATGACCACCCACGGCCGCCCAGGATGCCCTAAATGACACTTTTCTGTTTTGACGGTATTCATGATACCAGTCAGACAGGGCACAGTGACTCGAATGAAGGCCGTAGAACAGCAATTTGCTTGACGACACGAGACTTGCTAGTACCGCCCTTGGTCTCCCCCATCTCGACGCTCTTCTCGTAGTTGAAGGTCTCGGCAACGTCCTCCTCGAAGCGCTCACCGACGGCCTTCAGCTGCTCGTAGCTAAGCTCGTTCATCGGGGTGCCAGTCTTCTCGGAGAGCGCGGCGCAGCAGCCGGAGATGTGGTGGGTCTCGCGGAAAGGAACACCCTTGCGGACAAAAACGTCGGTGGCTAGCATGAAGGGTCGAGGATGGCCTCCATCTTCTCGGGCTGGGTACCCAGCGTCACGAGGACACCCTCGGCGATCTGATTGCTGTTGCTGACGGTCGTGATGCGTTCGGGCATGGGCTCCTAATTTTCCTGGAGGTCCTTGTTGTGGGTGCCTCCAATCTGTCAGGGTGCTCTTTTTGGGGGCATCGAGGAGCTGCCTGTGCTGTAAGTGTCGGCAAGGCGCACAAAGCCAAACTCGCCGGAAGAGTAACTCGGACCAGCGAGAAATGCACTACATAAGGATCGAGCCCCACTGCAGAGTCTCAGTGACAGAGTCACGGTCAGCGGCGCCGGCCATGGAGTTCCAGAGGAGACCCTCGAAGCCTAGCTCCTTGAGGATTGAAATTTTTGGTATAAAATCACTAGAAACGTTCTAGAAACGTTTCTGGATGTATTTGAAATGCATCTGGAAAGGTTGCCCGTGATTTAAAAACATTAGAAACGTTCTAGGAATGTTTTAGAAACATTCCTATAGGCGTTACAGTTATAATAGCATACTTACTAGGGCTAAATATAATAGACCTTATATATATTAAAGATAATAAACTGTTTCTAACACTATAAATTCTTAAGGATAAGTTTAATAGTCTATAAGAGAATAAAGATATTATTTATAATAACCTTACGTTTTCTATATATCTAAGTTTAGAGTAAGATATAAACCCTATCTAGTAAACACTAATTCGTTAGGTAAGATATCTTTTTTTAACTAGAAGTATATAGAAAAAACTAAGAAAAATCGCTAGATAATAGAACTATAAGATATTAAGCTAATTCTTATTTTAGATGTAAGCCTTATTAATAGAAGATTTTATCCTAATAGAAATACTCTTACTATTAGACGTATTTACTTTCCTATAGTAATCTTAGAAATACTAAACACATTAGAGAATAAGATTATATTTATTATCCTAATAGAATTACTATTACTAAAAGAAATAGAGGCTTTATAGGATATTATATAACATATTAGTCTTTAAGTTAATAACTTACTAATTCTGTTATAGATTTAGTACTATATAGAATAGAAGGTAATTACCTATCTAACTATATCTATAGCTTTTAGAGATACACCTATTATACGTTACTCTTATGCCTATACTAGTAGTAAAGTATACCTATACACTTCTATCTAAGACTTCTATTACTTTAGCCTTATATTAAAGTTAGCTATAAAGATAGATACCTTATAAACTAAGGTAAAAGAGTTTACTATTAAGAAAAGAGTTCTAGCGTAAGTAGGAACGTCTTAGGAACGTTTCTAGATAAGTTTAAGTAAAAGCTAAGGAATAAGTAGCATAATACATATAATATACGTAAGATTTTAGAAGGGTCTTACATATAAAGCTTAGGTTAAAAGCTATAAGCCTAAGCTAAAAGAATTAAACTATAGCGTAAGAGTTATCCCTATAGCTAAGGAATAAGCTAACCTAGGTTAGTATATTATTAGTATCTAATAATAGTTTATTTACTATATAAACTTACGTATATAAGAAGACTATATAGATTATTTTTAGTTTTTAATCCTTTCTAAATAGGTACACCTTATAGATTATATCTATATAGGACTTAAAGGTACTAATAATAAGCTTATAGAGGAGGGGGAATAGAAGTGTTTCTTCTTTATAAGTAATAGGTAAAGAAAGCTAAGATATAGTATAATATATCTTACTTTAATTTTTAAAGAATTAACTAATAATATATAATAGATAAGGTATACTATAGAGAACTACTATAGCTCTAAAGTATAAAGTGTAAGGTTAAGATAAAGTTTTTTATTCTAAAAGACCTCTAAATAACACTATATATTCTATTTACCTCTTATAGTTAATACTTACACCCTCCCCTACTAGTAACTAAAACACTACTATCTATTATAAATAGACTTATTAAGGTAATCTAGCGTATTAATTAACTAAGAATAAGCCTAAGTATAAACTAAAAAAAAAATATAGAATAACCTTATTAATATTTTTCTAGATATATTCCTTTACTCTAAGAAACTTAAAGAGTTTATTAGTAAATATAAGGGAAGGTTAATTATAGATATATACTAAAGCCTTATAAACACTAATTACCTACGTTATATTATTTAA
>JASUDE010000742.1:0-17307 GCA_034509685.1 Colletotrichum cereale | reverse complement strand
ACATTCTGATTTATAAGCAGCTTACGTTAGTATAGAATATTCTAGTAAGCTAGATATAGTTATATAAGGGACTGTTTAGTATAGTTCTATCTTCTGTTTTCTTCTCTCTCTAAGTAAGTAATATCTATAGTAACAATCTAACTATTATACTCTTTTTACCTCTTATATATATCCTTATATCTATATTACTTCTCTACTCCTTTATATCTTATATTCTTACTTCTATAAGATATATCTTTATATAAGGTTATATACCTTATATCTTATTCTATCTCTTTATATTTATAAGAGAGATAGTAAACCTATTATACTAATAGGTTATAAGCCTAGGTTATTAACCTATAGTTCTACTACTTTATTAGTAGCCTACTTTATCTTTTACTTTATTACTTAGTAGCTCTATTATACTATCGTTATTTATAGGAATAATAAGGCAGAAAGAGTAAGCCCTTATTATCTTCTATACTTAAAGGTAGTAATAATATCTACTTAGATAAAGGCAGTATAAGTCCTTTAATATAAGGCTACATAAGATCCTTTATCTAAGAGGTAGTATAAGTCTAATAAGTATCTATAAGTCCTCTACTTATAAGAAGTAACTTAAGTCCTAAAAGGCAGTTATAAATCCTCTATTTATCTGCTTATCTTTATTATTACTAGAAGAAATCTAGTAAAATAGCAGAACTTATTAAGGCTACTATAGGCTGTTTAATACCTAACAAACAGAAACTCTAGGGTACTAAAAACTAGAATTCCTAGATTACTTCTATTTATCTCTTCTTTAAGCTTTTAAAGCTAGATACTTATTTTAAAAAAGAAGAGAGATATAAGGATATATCTAAAGATTAGAAAACATAAGCCTTATTAATTATAAGGCAGAATCTTCTAAAAGAGCCCTTATCCTTAGTCTTTAACTTAAAGGATCTAAAACAGACTTTAACTATTCTAAAGTCTTCTTATAAGGGTACTAGCCCTATTCTAAAGCAACAGTTATACTTAGAATTTCACGCTATTAAACTAAAGTCTTATAACACTTTAAACAACTTTATTAGCTCTTTTAAAGGTTATATCTCTAAGTTAAATAACGTAGGGGCTAAAATAGAAGATATAGACTAAAAGACAGTCTTTATAGCTACTTTAAGCAGTTATTTTCCAGTATAGGCTAAAAGGCAAAGAAGTGCCTTAAGAACTAAAGAACCTCCGTCTTTAGAAGCCCTTATAAACAATATATTAGACGAAAATAGGCGGGAAAACAATACCCCTATATCTAATTATAGTAGAAATAACCCTTATAATAAAGGTAACTCTACTAAAGAGGTTAAAAGTCCTTTTAATAAGGATAAACCTTATAAGTAGTCTAATAAAAGACCTATAAGACCTAAACAAAAGGTCTATAACCTAGAATTAAACCTATAACACTTACAAAAGCCTAAGGCAACTTTTATAATAAACCACTAAGCTAATAAGCCTCTTAAGGCTAAAAAAATCAACAGACCTTTATACTTATAAGGCTTATTCTCAACCCTTTAACAATTAAAGGGATAAATAGCTTTATAACATAGGTTCTACAGTCTATATTACAAATAATAAGGACTATTTTATAAAATTAACTATAGATAAAAACATACCTATAGTTAATATAAAAGCTAGTCCTATTATACCTAAGGGAATAGAAACTATATTACTTCCTATTTACTTTAAAGGGGAAATTAACTATATAAGGTTAAATAATACCTTATATATACCTAACTTTCCTATCTCTATATTTTCAAGCCTTTTATACTATAAAGGCAGTAGATTCCTAATTAACTAGAATCTATATAATGTAATAGGGTGAAGTAGTCTCGCGTTAAGGCTTAAAATAGTAAGGTAAAAACAGAGTCTATAAGTAGAAAGGCCCTATAGTCGTTATAGAGATAGTAGACATATAGACAGTTAATATATAGTTATTACCGTAAGCTTATTACTTTTATATATATTAGTATTTTTATAATTTCTCTATTAATACTTTATCTTTTTAGATTTTCTCTTTAGATTAGGTCTAAGAATTAAAAGACCTATTAATTAGTATACGCTTTACTATAATTAGAGTTTGTTAGAGGTAGGTGTAGTTTTTATACTTTTCCTTTAGCCTTCTTAGCTAGTAGGCCTAGCGCTTTCTTAATAGTGCCTAGAGGCAGATTCTATCCTTTAAGATAGTAGAGATCTATCCTCTAGAGAGTAGTCTAACCCTTCTACGCAGCTTATATAGATTAATAAATAATATAATATAAAATATATTACCTCTACTATAGATATTAAGATAAAATTTAGTAACTATAAGTACTAATTTTATATAACCTATAACTCCTAATAGAGTAGTATAAAGGCTATATACTATTACGCTATAAAGAATTAGGTCTATAAATCCCTTTATTAGCTCTATATATCCTACTAAAGTATTTCTCTCTCTACTTAACTAGGTTACGTATCGCCTACTAACTAACCTATCTAGCGTATATAGTAAGACTACCTATAATAATTCCTAAAGAAGAACCTAAAGAAGTTATTAGTACCTTTAAGCGGATACGCTATAAGAATATTACTAGAAACTAAAGCATCTTAAGGTAGAAATACTAAAGACCCTAAAGACCTCCCTTAAAGAGTTAAGAACAGTTAGCCTAGATAAGTATTGCTTATTCCTATATCCCTTTATCCTTTATATACGTATATTTTATTAAGAACTAAAGGAGACCCCTTAGTTAGGTAAGAGACTCTTAGATCTAAAATATACTAATATAAATAAGAAATAATAGTAGTCCTACTAAGCTAATAAGTGTAGTAAGGGCATTAGTTAGGTTAAAACTAATAAATAATAATAAAAGTAAGAAAATAAGAAGAGATATTAATAGAGTAAAACAAACGCATAAGATAGCTACTAAAAGTAATAAGGAGTTATATAGCTACTATACGCTAAGGACTAAAGAACATCTGCTTAACTTATTATATAAGAAGAATAAAGTTATTATTTAGTAATAAGCTACAAACTAGTAGCTAATTACTATTAATAAGAAATAATAATTATACTATATTTCCTATACTATTTAAACCTTTCTTAGATATAATCTAAGATATCTAACCCCTTTTACGTTAACCCTAACTTAGAGGATAGCTCCTTAAAGGGTAAGAATATTATATTTAGTCTTTTTATAGGTATAAGCTTTAATACAATATAGTAAAGAGCTCTTAACCTAAAGGAGGTTAATAATAGAGGTATATAGAGTCCTCTAAAGTAAAGTTCTTCTCCTAAGTCTATACCTATAACTACTAATAGTATAGATACCCTTATAAAGTATATAATAACTATTACTAATTACCTCTAACTAGCTTAGTTAATTAATAAGTAACTAACTATTACGCCTATAACCCCTTACTCTATAGGAGCTCCTAAGTTTAAAGGCGATAATATATCTAACTTCTTAGATAAATATAATAACATAGCGTCTCTCTCTTAGAAAAGCGTAGCTAATAAGATTAAGGAAGTTTATATATATAGCACCCCTAACTTTACTAAGGCTATAGAATCCTATACTATAAGATAAGTCTCTTAGGATACTACTAAGGCTTAATTAATAAAGGTCTTTAGATTAGCAGACCTAAAGACTTATTAAAACCCTAATAAAGAGTTATAAAACCTTATTAATAGTCCTTATATTAAAGACGATAATCCTAGTAGTATAATAACCTTTCTATTAATAATTTAAACGCTATAATATAAAGCTAAGGCTTATAGTAACACTACGCTAGCTAATTTAGAACTTATACGTATTATCTTTTGCTGTTTTTTATAATAAGCTATGCAGGCTGTTACTAAAACCCTTAGCTATAAAGTAACTAAGGTGCCTAAGAAGAGCTAGACGCGTGTTAAAGATACACTAGTTTAATAGTCTAAGAATTAGCTTACCCTCTAACAGTTAACTAAGTAAGTTAAATTAAAGCCTATTACGCTACTACTATAAGTTAATAAAATAAGCCTAGCTACTAAGACGTTAAACAGCTAAGTAAATACTACTATTAGTTAAGCTATTACCTCTACTATAGATACGCTTATAAATAACTTCTAAGACCTCTTAGTTAATAAGGTAGGAGTTTAGGTAAAGTTTTAGGTATTAGTTAATTAGATTACTTAGCCTAATAGCTCTATAACTCTTAATATTAAAAACCTTAACCTTACGATAAAAAGGTATTAATAATAAGGATATTCTTAGACCTATAGTAATAATAACTATAGTTATAGAGGAGGTTATTATTATAAAAAAGAAAATAGGTATAAACGTAAAGGAGGTTATAGTAGCTACTAAAACTACTAAGGCGTGTAATAATAATACTATAATCCCTTTTATACTAATAGCACCTATTAGTTTTATAAATCTATAGTATATATTGTTTCTAGATATAATAAGGCCTACTACTATATTACTTATAATATTTACTATTACGACGCTCCCTACTAGTTTATTAGTAGTATTAAAGATCCTAAAGTTATAGTTAAGGTTAGTATTATTAATAAAGGCTAGCAGAAGATATAGCCTAATAGTAAGATAATCTTCTATTATATCCTTACCTGTAAGGAATTATTTAAATTTATCGTTAACGCAACCTATATTATATATTATAACTTTTAGCCTAAACTAAAAAGCAATATTAGGAGGCATAAGTCCTATACTACTACTAGATTACTATAGGATAGGTCTATAAATTATACTTTAGTTAAGGAGGTTACCTTTATAAAAGACTATTTAGATTCCTTTTATATTACTACTTTATAAAAGCACACTAAAGACATCTATATAGTAAAGCGTACTAAGACCTCTAATTATTAACGTAAGCCTTATAGTACTTACTCCTAACATAAAGTGCGCCTAATTAACCTACTAAACATTTAGCAACCTTAACTAAATACTACTAATAAAGTAATAGAGGTAGAAGATAATAAAGACTAATAAGAAGAAGTCCCTAATATAATAATAACTTTAAAAATAGAGAAGCCTTTAGACTCTTATTCTCCTTTTAAAAGCTTTAGTATATAAGGAAGCTAAACCCTTATATAAGAGATTATATATAAGTAAATAAATAACAAGATTTTAATACCTAAAGATTTCCTTTAACAGGCTTAGCCTAAATATAATAATATAGTTTATTAGTAAGCTAAAGCGACTATAACAGACTATAAAGCTAAGCTTATAAAAGAAGCTTATAATATTTTTATTATAGTAGATAAACACCTTCTATAGTATTTTAATAAGGTAGGGAGCTAAGATAGCGCTATTTAAGGATATATAAAACGATAGAACTAAGCTAGGGGTTTCTTACCTAACCCTATAACGTTATAACCTATAACGACTAATACTTTAAAATATTTATAGACCTAATCTACTAACTTTAGGGTTAATTTAATTAATATAGTCTTTAAAGAAACAAACGCTATTAACCCTAATTTAGAATAAGCTCTTACTACTATATCTTAACGTATTATAGTATATAACTTTGTAGTAACCTATTAGTAGCTTACTATTACACTATATAACTCCTATAATATCCTAGTAAGGGGAATTCTTAATAGTAGTTTAGTAATTAATCTTATAAGTGAATTATTTATCTACTAAATAGGCCTATAGGATAATATAGTTAAGACTAACCTAGGGATTAAAGGCATTACTAACTAGACTTACTACATTTAATTCTTAGGCGTAATTATAGACGACGTCTACCTAGGGGATAACTATGTTAATAATGTTAGCTTTTTTGTTTTCTTAGAAGGTATATATAATAAGGACTTTATCCTTAGTACACCCTTTATCTTAAAGACTTATATATCTTTAGAGTATTCTTAAAACTAGATTATAAGGCTTTTTTAGTCTGTAAATACTAAGATCTATGTTCCCCTATTATTCTATACTAAAGGTTTAACTACTAGGTTCCTAGACTTTATTACTAACATAAATTATTTCCTTAGCGTTTAATAGTCTAGATTACTTCCTATAGAGGAAGGGAAATAGTAGCCTCTATTATAAATCCTAACACAACAGGTAGCCTAGTCTTTCTAAGAAGTATTAACACCGTTAAAGA
This sequence comes from Colletotrichum cereale, assembly GCA_034509685.1. Lineage (NCBI taxonomy): Eukaryota > Fungi > Ascomycota > Sordariomycetes > Glomerellales > Glomerellaceae > Colletotrichum > Colletotrichum cereale. The sequence continues at coordinate 11,199 of JASUDE010000742.1, read as the reverse complement.
AGAAGAAAAGCTTAATATAACCCTAAATAGTATAAAGATATAAAATAACATATTAATAATATAATTAAACTATATTAATACTACACTACTAATACCTAACGATATTATAAACTAGCTTAAGAATAATAAAGAGGTTATAGTAGTATTTAATAAGTATAAAGAAGTCTTTAATAACGTCTTAGAAGTAATAGTTAAAGCTGTAATATAACTAAACCTATAATAAATCTATAAGACAATTTTAAAGGCTATAAAACATATAGAATCTTATAATAGTTATTCTCCTAACTCTTAATTTTATATTTATAGACCTAATAAGAAGAAGAAATTAAAAAAGAAGTAGAAATAAAGAAGTAAGACTCCTTATAATAAAGGCTTTAAAATAGTCTCCTATATTAACTATCTCTTTTAGCGATAAGACTTACTAACTACGCCCCTTTTATTCTCGCTTAATTTATAGGCTAAGCCTAATAATAACTAACTAATAGAAGAAGTCTATATAATATATAAGACTAAAGATAAAAAGATTATTCTAGTAGATAACGTATTATTAGATAGATTAATACCTAAAGGAGACCTAAAGTAGAAGCTAAAGGCCTAAGAGAAAGCTAAAAAAAACTTACAACCTAATCTTAATAGTCTATTTACAGACCTAATTATACTAAAGTTTTTAAATATTAAAAAAGGGTCTTAATTAATAAAAGATTAACTAAAAGCTATTTTAGCTATAGTAGACTATCTACTGCTATAGGAGAAGAAACTCTTAAGTACTATTTTAATAGTGCATAAGAAGGCATTAGCCTAGGAATTCTCCTATTATAGTTAAGTATATTCCTCTATTGCCCCTCTATAAGTTATTAAGACTATTCCTTATAAGGCTTAGTAATTAAAAAGTATTTCTATCCTATAAGCTTTAGAGGAGGAGGTTATTAAGATTTTAAAGGATTAACTTAAACGTAGTACACTTAAGCGAAGTTATACTGCTTATTATAACCCTTTCTTTCTAGTTAGGAAAAAAGATAGTAAGATACGCCTTATTAATTTAGTAATAAAGGTTAATAAGGTAACGCTATAAGATACTATATTACTACTAACAGTAGATAACTTTACTAAGGATTTTATAATATATAAACTACTATTACTAATTAATATTTTCTCTAGATATAACTAAGTCCCTCTAGCTATAATAAGTAGGGATATAATAACTTTTACTACCCCTTTTAGCCTTCTTTAATACTATACTTTACCTTAAGGAGCTATAAACTTAGTCGCTTAATTTATACGTATTATAATTTAAATCCTCTATAACCTTATCCTAATGTGTTATAAAGCTTTCCTTAACGATATTATAATTTAAGGACCTACTTCTACGTATAATAATATAAAGCTTTTAACTTATCTTAGTATTTACAGATTTATTTTTAAGTATTTAATTAATATTAATAAGGTCTTAGTAAACCTAAAGCTTATAGGTTATATAGTTATAGTAGTTAAGTCTAAATAGGCCTAAACTATAGTAATAATTATTAGCTATATTTACGGAACTTCTAGACGTTACCTTAACTAAAAGAAGATAATTAAGATCTATAAATAGCTTACTTATAAAGATATTACTAATCTTAGGTCCTTCCTAGGTATTACGTCCTTCTATTAAATATAGGTTAAGGACTTTTTAATAATTACGTACCCCCTTATAATGTTATTATAAAAGAATACCTGTTTTATATAGAAGTTAAAATAGTAAGCTGTAATAGATATTCTTAAATCTAAGCTAACTATAGCTTTTATACTTATCTTAATTAACTATAGTCCTAAAGGTAGCACTATTTACCTTACGGTAGATATAAGCGGTAGAGGATAGAGAGAAGTACTAGGTTAATTTATTAGTAATAAGTAAGTAGTTATAAGGTTTAAGAGTAGGATATAGGCTGGTGTAGAGCTTAACTATAACGCTAGGAAAAAGGAACTTTATAGAGTCCTAAAGGCCTTAAAACGCTGCTGTAACTACCTATACAGCCGACACTTTGTTTTAGAGACTAATGCCTAAACGCTAGTGGCGTAACTTAACGGCGCTACTACTAACCTTCCTAATGCCCTAGTTATTTAATAGATTACTTAGATCTATATATTTAACTTTAAAGTCTACTATATTAGGGGATTTTAAAACACTATAGTAGATAGATTATTATAAAAACTGTAAGGACCTTTAGATGCTTTAGATAAAGAAGTAGAAAGAGAAATTAATAACTAGATTAATTTATAGATCTTCTTTACTAATATAGAGACTAGATCTTTCTTTAAGGAAGCACAGTTATATAGTAATAGCAAAAGAATAGAGGAGGTTTATATAAACGATAATAACTCCCTTAATTACCTCCTAACAATACCTTTTACTATTTTAGACGATTTATAGACCTATTTAATAAAGTCTAAGTAGATTACATACTACTTATTAATATAACGACGACTACTAGGAGTTTATACTACCTAGTACTAACAATTTAAGGGTAAGGCTTTAAACTATATTCTATAAGACTACTTACTCTTTACGTAGCTAATAGTAATAAAACTAATACTATAATAAGTAGTTAATAACTATAAATAACGCTATTACCTTATTATAAATACCTATACTAAAAGCAGCTATTATAGTAAAGAAGCTATAGTAAAGAGGCTTATAGACTATTATATTTAGGATAGTATGTATACTAAAGTAGTAGAGGTAGTTAAATCCTACCCTAACTATTAACTATAACGAGGATAGTAGGTTAATAATAAGAGAACTTATACTACCCCTAAAGGTTTACTATTTATATAAGTATCTTTAGATATATAACGCGTTAATAAATACTACTTAGTTAAGTTAAGAGACCTAATAACGGGTTAGCTAGAAGCCTAGTAGCTAAGGAAAGCTAATTTAAAGGGTGTTACTAAATTTATATAAGAAGAGATTATCTACTGTTATAGTCTGTATAGGGAATTAATTGTTAATAGAGGACCTAAAAATAAGGAGTACGTAATCTAATTTAATAAAAAGTATAGCATAAGGAGGAGAGTTATATTAGCCTATAACCCTAAAGCTAATAGAGCTATAGAAACAGGATATTAACCTATTGCCTATATGCTTTTAACTTTTATTAAAGGTATACGACTTAATCCCTAGCTGTATCTCTCTACTACTTTATTTATAGATTAAACTAGTGTTTATTTCCCTACTAGCTTTAGCTTTTTCTACTTAATATATAGATATAAAGCTGTTACTCTAATTAAGACCCTTACACCTACGTAATAGGTTTTAGACTAGGCTTTAGTTATAATAAGAGAGGAGGAGGTCTAAATAAAACTATAAGCCTTTCTTTAGCTTAATAAGGATTATAATAAAGCCTAGAAAGCTATAGTAACATAATATTAGAAGGCTATAGAATATTATAACGAGAGACATACCTACACCTAGTAAGAAGAGTAACTTAAAGTAGGAGACTTAGTCTTAGTGTTTAACGTTAAAGGGTTAATTAATAAGTCTATAATTATAAAGCTTAACTACTAATAGTAGGGACTGTTTAAGATCTTATCCTAGGCCTTTAACATACTGTTATACCGTTTAGTAATATTATCTAAAGATAAAGTTATTAGGAAAACATTTAGTAGTAACTAACTATAAAAATTCATTAAGGCACCTAATAGGTATTAGGAACCTATTAATCTAGAGATTCTTAAATCTAATTTAGAATAAAATATTATAAAAGTCTTCCCTACGTTTAGATAAGAATAACTTAAAGAAGACGATGTTAAAAATAAAGAGGTAAAGGAACCCTTATTACCTAGGGAAAAGAATAGGGATAAGTCTTTTTAAGCTATTATTATAAGGTTTAGATAGTATTTAGTAGACCTTAAAGTAGTATATAAAAAGGTAAAACAATAGACTTTAGAAGTAGTAATACTTAGTATAAGTGTAGAGAAAGGTAAGAACTATATAGAGATAGAAGAACTAGAAGATATATAATTTCTTTTGTTAAAGACTATTTATCTATAAGACCCTTTTCTTTAACTTATTCTTAGACCTATCCTTATGTTGTTTTTATAATTTCCTTTATTATTTACTTTAAGAGTAAAGAAAGCTTAATTCTAAAGTTTTATTTCCCTATTTTATATCTTTTTAACTAGTTAAAGTCCTAAGGAGGACATAACCTGCTTAGTAGTAAAACGTATTAGCTATTAAAAAGCAAATAAGTAATAAGCGTAGTAAAATAATACGCTAGGCTTAAACTCTATAGCTTAGGCTAGGTGCTTCTATTTAAGGAACTATTAGAAGTTAAATTAGTTAATAGCGCTTACACCTATAGTTATTAGGATCCTAGAGTTAGGGATAGAGAGCCTATTAAACTTACTGCTTTTTCTCTTCTTTCCTTTCTTCTTAATACTATAACTATAACGCTAGTAAATACTCTTATTATTATAGGAGTAAGAGCTTTAGGTCTTATAGTAAAAGTAATTAGTATAAAGAGTTCTTAAGAGGGATACGTACTTAAAATATAGCTTATAGACCTAAGCACTAGTCTCTTTATTTCTAGTTACATACGTATGCTCTTTATAATAGCTATAGGGTATAGTATTACAACCTCTATAGGCCTAGATAAAGAAACTATATATAGTAGTAACGTGTTTAAACACCTTAGCTATCTATATACCCTAAATAATAGCTATAAAGCAATAAATAAAGACTTATTAATAAAGGTTACCTTAACCTTTAGTTCTTAAATATATGTAACTATAGTCTCTTAGGCTAAGGTATTTAAGCTAGAAGTTTAATTGTATAACGCTAGGCGATTCGTCTAGCTATATCTAAGGAATAAACGCAACCTTAAAGTACTTATTTTAAGGGATGTTAGGAAGCATTTAGACTAGTAAAGCAGCAGCCTATAAGTAAAGTTAATAATAGTTAGAGGAGGAAAAAAAAGAGACTATATAGATATACCTAAAGTTAATTATTTATAAGAGATATATATAGAGGTAAGTTATTTACCTTCTTTAAAGGTATAGGTTTAGTATTAGCCCTAAGTAGCTAGAGGATTCGCTTAGTAGGTAGGTTATAAGGACGAGGTTAATTAGTGTTTTTAATACTATTAATTAAGAAGCTATAATTAGCTATAGTTACAGGTAGTAATTCTTAAATCTATACTATTAATAAGGAGAGCTTTAAGCGAGAGGAGGTTTTTTCTTCTTCGTTTATAAAAAAAGAATCTTTATAAAACAGAGAAATAAGAAAAGTATTTAACTAAATAGGTTAAATAATAAAAAAAAAAAAAAAAAAAAGGGGGATATTACTAATAGGTTAGTAATATTAGTAGAAAAGTAAAGGTAAATTTATTACGTAAGAGGAAGTAAGGGGAAGTAAGTAGATTTTTCCTTTATTAACTTACGTATTTACTAACTTTACTTTTTTTACCTTCTATATAACTATACCTTATACCTTTTTCTTTATAAGTTATCCCTATTTCTTTACCTTTAAAAGGGATAATTAAAGGTAAAGATTACGTTTCTTTATTCCTTTTTATTTCTTTCTTTAAGTTTTATATCTACTAGAAACATTATTAAGGAAGTGTTTCTTATAGACTTTACCTTTTTACTATCTAAATAAACTTAAGCCTAGCAGTAACACATTAAGTTTATTATAACTTATAAAATTAATTAAATCTATAAATATTATTATAAACATAGTTAACATAAAGATAACTACTAAAGATAATAGTAAAGTTTATATTATATAATAATACGCTTAGTAAAGTAAAGATAAAGAAGCTCTATAAGAAAGGCTTTCTATTTATAATAGAAGTAACTCTATTAATCCTATTACTAAAGATAGTTACTATAAGTAAGTTTTATTAAGAATAAGCTAGCTATATTAATATTACTAACACTTTAGTCTAAAATCCTCTATAGCTTCTATAAGCTAATCTAAAAACACTCTTACCTACTAATACTAGCCTTTAGATAGGTATAAATAATATCTTAACTTAGGAGGACCTTATTAGAAACTAGCTACCTATAGTAAATATATATAGTAAATAGATACCTCCTTTATACCGTTAATAACTTATAGCTAGCCTATATAACCTTATTAGCACCCTTAAAGCTAAAATTTTACCTAAACTTAATAACGTTTACGTAGGACTTATATACTTAGTCTAAAGCCTACATAAGGCTAAAGCTATTACTACTTAGCCTATTATTAGGAGTAAAGCCTTTTATACTAGTAAGTTAGAACTATAAAATATATAGCCTCTACTAATAGATAATCCTAACCTTTTAATTTTCTATATAAGTATAACTATTTAGAATAAATATATTTACTTAGGTCTAATAGTTAACTAGAGAAGTAGCTAGTTATACTTTTATAATAATTAATAGAAGAAGAAAGAAGCTAAAGACTAAATAAAGGTTCTTTTATAAGGTACTAAAAAGGCGTATAAAGACATCTTAGTAATAGCGTATAAAGTTATAGGCTAATAAGTAACTTTAGTTAACCTAGGTAACGCTAACATTCCTCTCTAGGCATTAAGGCTTAAGTTTCTTAATTAGGTGTAAGGCTTCCTCTATATAGGCCTATTATACCTAATTGCTACCTCTATTACTAAGGCTAAAGAGAATTAGCTTAACTATATAAGCACTAACTTTATAAATAATAACATTCCTAAGGAAGGATAGATCTTAATTACGCTATTTAGGAATAATAGACCTAACTAGAAGAAAGAATAGTAAGAGGCTATAAAGGCGTTAGATTTCCTAAAGGTATCTAAAATTATAACCTAAATACCCTCTAGACTTTTTAGCCTAGGTAATAACACTAGTTCCCTAATAGACTAAAACGCTTTCTCTCTATAAGATAGATCTAAAAATAATAATAGTATTATAAAACTAACTACTTAAGTTTTTTAGTTTACTTAAGATATAACTTCTTCTTTACTACTATAGGTATTACTACCTAGATTACTTTCTCTACCTCTTACGCTAGCACCTCTTAGTTATTTAGTAATTTAGCTACTAAATAGAGTAGAAAAAAACTACTATAGTAAAATAATTTAAAACCTAGCTATATAAGACCCTATTATTTATACTATAAAAAATAAGCTTCACTAAGGTACTTATTATTTTAACCTATATAAGAAACCTAAAGGTAAAAAGGCTAAAAAGAATAAAGACGTTACCTTTAGGGAAGAAGTAACTAAGTCTCCCTACCTTACGCTATTTAATTATTAGGTTTACTAATTCTAACTAGTAGACACTTTTAATAGTTATAATATATTATAGCCGTAAGGAAATCTATTACCTAGTAACCCCTACCTAGTCTTAGTAGCTAAGTAGTATACCTCTTTAGGTAAATTATATATAGGTTTATTACGTAAGTATCTTATTACTTAATACGGTGCTAGTAGGCGCTTTAACAACCTAACTATAGGAGAGCTTAACCCTATTAAGCTTAAGCATACTACTAGACTATATAATACTATAGGTACTTTAATATATAGAGAGAACCTTAATAGTAATAAAGTGTATGCTTTTATTAAGCTTAGTGTTTATAGGTCCTTAGTATCTATTTAGGCTTCTCCTCTTAGTTCTAGTTAGGTATTTAGTTTTCCTATTACTTCTAATACTATAGACGTTATCTATAATTAAATTAATATTATTACTAATTCTAACTACCTTATCTTCTTACTTAACTATAGTAATAATTATTAGGCTATGTTACTAGTTAACTAAGTTATTAGACGTGTTTATTTTACTAACTCTACTTAGACGTCTAAATATAATAAATTATTTATAGACGTAGTTAAAGTATTATAAAACTAGTACTACTACTTAGGAGCTCTAATAGATACTATTATAGTTACTATATTAAACGCCTATATAGTAAACACTAAATAATAAGATAATAGCTTTACTTATAGTCTTTATGCTATAGAATAGGTGTAAACCTTTTTCTAGCTTAAAGTATTATTAACTAAGTTTACCTAGCTCTATTAGTAGAATAAGAACTATAAGATTAAAGGTAAAGTCTTTCTAGCGTTATAAATAGTATCTATAATTACAGTAGAATATTATAATATATAAAACCTTTATAATAACCTACCTCTACGTAAAGTTACCTAGTTATATAATAACTTTAGTAAAAACCCTGTTTTCCTAGCGCCTCTTCCTTAGTTATATTAACCTTTAGCTATACCTACGCTTCCGCCTATTAATACGTAACTGAAAGAGAAGACCCTACCTATAGCTCTAAATACGCTAGGCAATTTATAGACCTAATCTACTATAAGCTCTAATGATTCCCCTCTTTTAGATCTACTATCTAATCTTCCTAATAAATTCAACCTAAATGCCCTTATTAGGTAGGTTAGTAAGCTAGGCGTCTAGAATAACAATAAGAATAATAATAATAATAATTAGGGTAGCCTAATAGATCTAGGAATACCCCTACGTCCTTTATACCTACCTTAGCTAGACGTTTTAGATATCTAGAGTTACTCCTATAAAGATTATATTAATTAACGTATAGACTAATAGAAGTAGATTAAATAAAGCACTCCTAGTAATATTACCTATTATAACTTTACCTATCTACTCTCTTAAGAAGGCTAGTTTTAACTTTATTAAGCTTTTAAATAGGATAAGGTGTATAAGGCTTAACGTAAAGAGTTACGTAGTAGTAATTGCTATAGATTATAGAATAAGGTTACGCATCCGTAAGGTTCTGCTTTATAATAGTAACTTAGCTGTTATTGTAAGCGCTAAACACTTTATAATATTTCTTTCTTTCTTTTCTTTTATTATTAATTAATATGCTTTTAACGTAAGGAAGCTTAAATTAGTCTTATAAGGACTTATAACTAATTTAAGGGGGATAATTATAATAGGGTGAAGTGGTTTTACGTTAAGGCTTAAAATAGTAAGGTAAAAATAGAGTCTATAAGTAGAAGAGCCTTATAGTCGTTATAGAGATAGTAGACATATAGATAGTTAATATATAGTTATTACTATAAGCTTATTACTTTTATATATATTAGCATTTTTATAATTTCTCTATTAATACTTTATCTTTTTAGATTTTCTCTTTAGATTAGGTCTAAGAATTAAAAGACCTATTAATTAGTATACGCTTTACTATAATTAGAGTTTGTTAGAGGTAGGTGTGGTTTTTATACTTTTCCTTTAGCCTTCTTAGCTAGTAGGCCTGGCGCTTTCTTAGTAATAGTAATAAGGAACCTTTTACTAATATTAATATAGTAAAAAGGGGATTTTACCTTAATATTACTATAAATACAAAGCCTAAAAGAAAACCTCTTAAACTAGAAGAGGATATAAAGGCTTTATCTTTAGAAGAATCTAAAGATTATTTATCTTCTACTTCTATTATAGAAGAAATTATAGAAGATAATATAGAAGATAATATATCTTCTAATATAGTAGAAAATACCTTAAAAGAGGGAGAGGTTTTTACTACTATAACTAAAGAATAGCACTAAAAATTAGGCCATCCTTCTTACCCTTACTTAGTTAAAACCGCTAAGTTAACTAAGGGTATTCCTTTAGAAAAATTAAAGGAAGAGGACCTATATTATCCTAACTGTATAAGCTCTAAGTTAACTAGGCAACAGCCTAAAGTTAACTATAATAAAGCTAATTTTCCGTTAGAGAGAATCTGTATAGATACTCTTAAAATAACGCCTACTTCTATTAACGGAAATAACTACGCTATACCTTTTACAGACGATTATTCTAGCTTTAGAGATATTAAATTCTCTAAGAATAAAGAGGATATAATTAATATCCTAATTAATAAGCTAGAATACTATAAGAATTAGGGTTTTAGTTACCTTAGAAAACTACGCCTAGATAACAGTACTAAATTTAATATAAGGGAGTTAACCTCCTATATTAAAGAAAAAGGCATTATACTAAAGCCTTTTACACCCTATACACTAGAACAAAACGGTATAGTAGAAAGAATAAATAGGGCTATCCTAGATAAATCTAGGACTATTATAGTAGCAAATAACTTACCTAAGTTCTTATAGGATATTATCCTAAGAGAAACCACTAAGTTATTAAACTATACTACTATAAAACGCCTAGAAAAGACCCCTATAGAAGCTTTTCTAGACTACTATTATCCTAATAAGGATAATAAACCAGACTTATCTAATATACGTAAAATAGGCTTTAAAGTCTTTATTTATAAGCCTAAAGAAAAACGTATACAATTAGATAAGTTAAATACCTATACAGAAGAAGGTATTTACCTAGGAAAAGAGGGTAGTAATATATACACTATATATATTCCCTCTAGGCCTTATAAGTCCTCTATAGTAAGGACTTCACATATTAAATTTATAGAAAGTACTATAAGAGAGGGAGAAAAAATCACTATTCCTTCTAGTACTTCTATAAATCCCTCTTTAAATCCTATACCTTCTAAAACTACTATAGAGGTTAATATACCTTCTATAAGTAAAGAAGAAAAGGATAAATATAAGGCCTATAATAATACTATAAACCATAACTATAGTATTTTACCTAAAGAGCCTACTACTTTAAAACAGGCTTTAGAAAGCCCTAAAAAAGAATAGTAGAAAGAAGCTATATTTAAAGAAATATCTACTATTATAAAAAGGGCTACTTTTTAAGCTAAACTAGTAACAGTATTAAAGTCTACCTCTAGGGTACCTTTAACTATTAAATAGGTCTTTAAGAGAAAAATCAATATTAACGGTAATATTAATAAATATAAGGCTAGACTAGTTATTAGAGGCTTTAAATAAAAATACAGCCTTAATTATTTCTAGACCTTTACAGCTAGAAGTAACCCTACTACCTATAGGGTACTTCTTACTATAGCAGCTACCTTAGACTAGGAAATCCAACAAATAGATATTGTTAGAGCCTTTTTATATAGTAATTTAGAAGAAGAAGTCTATATTAACCCTTCTAATATCCCTTTAACTAAATTCTTTATTAAAAATCCCGATTTAAATACTATAGGTTAGGATAATAAAGAAGATCAAATTATACTACTATTAAAAGCCTTATATAGACTAAAATAGAGTCCTAAGTAGTAGCAGTTAAAGATAAAATCTATATTAAAAGAAATAGGTTTTATATCTTTAAAGTTAGACGAAGCTACTTATTATAACTAGGATAAAAATA
>JASUDE010000741.1:0-17340 GCA_034509685.1 Colletotrichum cereale | reverse complement strand
GCTTATAGTTTTCTCTTAGTTATCTTATAGTATTTTATTTTAATAGTTTAATAGGTATAAAAAATTAAAGTTATTAGTAATCTCGTTATAGAAATTATTATCTTTAATTCTCTCTTAGAAGCTTCTAGACTTTTTTATAACTAAGTTAATTATCTCCTTATTCTATATAGGGAAATCCTTATAGTTAATAAGTTTATAGACCTTATTTATAATATTAGAATTACTACTTTTTAGGATTTAGACTCCTTATTCTATAAGAAATTTATAGAATTTAATAAGTAAGTCCTTATTTATAGCGTAAAAATCGTCTCTTAACTACCTACTAAAGAATAAATAGGTACTATTCTAGAGGTTAGCTTTAATTATATTTATTTTAGTAAAAATCGTTATTCTATAGATAATAATAGCACCTAACGCTTTTCTATAGTTATTACTTAGGAGGTTGTTAGGTATCTTATTAATCTATATAATACCTTATAGTTATTTATTAATATAGTAAGCTAGTTTCTTTAGTATCTAAAATATAGCTTTAGGGTTTATAGTCTGTAGTATAGGTTTTAAAGAGATTTATATTATCTTTACTACTTTTAACTAAGATCTTATAGTTCTTATTAGTACTTCTTTTACTTTAGACTTTTTATTACTTACTAATAACGTATTTAACTATAATCTTATAGGGGATTTATCTTTTACTAGAGTTTTTAATAAAGAAGCTTTTAGTACTATTCTACGCGTTACACTTAAAGTAAAGTTATTACGCTAGGTTTTTATTATTTTTAACTTTACTTATAGGTTACTTTTTAGTAACTATATAAAGGTTAGGTTATCTAATAGCGTGTAAATTAAGGTGTTTTTTATAGTTTAGAATTAACTTTTTATAGAGTAATAAAGTTATAAAAGGGCGTAAGATAGCTATATATTCTTAGCGTTTTCTCTACTTACTAAGGGGGTAAGTTACTTATTTACTTTAAATTAGCTAATTAGGCTTTTTACTACTATATTAAGTAATAAGAGGTCTTTTTAGTAAGTAGTATGAAATAATTATAAGTTATATTTATAAGTGGTTTTATTACATACTTTCTATCTATAAAATAACTCTCTTTAGGCGTGTCTTTTAGTTAAATTGTCTCTTTTAGTAAATCCTTACTAATCTATAGTAAGTTATAGTAGTAGTTACTATAAAATTAACTACTAATTAGTGTTAGTATATTATAAGGGTTTATAATATAGTTAACTATATGTATTAATAGGTAAGTAATAAATAAGGGGTTTTAATTTAATTATACGTAACTAGGAAGTATAACTATTATAGGCTGCTTAGTTAAATAGGCGGTAAAATATACTGTTAGCTGTAGTAGATACTACAGCTAAACTATAGCTAATAGCTATAGTAGGTTATTAGGGATAAACCTGTTAAACCTAGTGGGTTTAGCGATGCTTAGCATCGTAATAATTTAATACTACTAGGTTTTTTTACTAGCTTAGTATATACTCTAAGTATTAGAATAAAATAGTAATAATTAGTTTTTATAGGCTTAAGTATTCTAATATTACTATTATAGAATTTAAAAATTCCTTAGCGTACGCTTAGCGCTTTATAGACTACTTATTTTTTAAGTATTAATACTTTGTCTACGTGTATATTAATAATATTATAATTTTTAGTGACTTTAATAAAGAGTACCTTTAGTATATAGAGATAGTTTTAAATATCCTTAATAAATACTAAATCTATATTAATATAAAGAAGTTTTTTACTAGCTTCCTTAATATAAAGCTTCTTAGTTATATTATAAATAGTAAGGGTATCTATAAGATAGATAATTATATTTATACGTTTAAAAAGCTAGTTTTTTTATATAGTCTATATAACCTTAAGATATATCTTAGGATAAGTAGTTAGCTTTATATAGGATTACTTTAGTTTAATATAATTATATTACCTTTTTAAAAGAAGAAAATAAACTTAGTAGCCTAGCTAAGATAAAATAAAGTTATTAAGTTAGGTACTATACACTAAGTAAAAATAAAAATTATTATAAAAGAGATATTTAACCCTTTACCTAAGGAGATTAATATATAAAACGTATTATAGAAGAAACTTTATAACTAGGTAATATAACATTACTATAACCTTAAGAAACTACTATTCTTTAAGATTAATATATATATTAGTAGATTTAGGCTTATAGTTTTTTAGTTAGATTATAACTAAAATAAAAAGGATATACCTAGTATTAATTTAAAAATAAAATACGTTAAACCTATCCTTTTTCTCTCTTAATTTATAATAGTAATAAAAAAACGTTTTAGTACTATAGAAGCTAAATTTATAGCTATTATATAGGCTATAAAGAAGCTTAGAAAACTAGTATAGTCTAACTACTATAAAGTTAATATCCTTATAGATTATATAGTAGCTAAAGGAATTATTATATATATATTACTAAAAACTTTTAACTTAAATAAAGTAAATCTTAAGCTTATAAACGCTACTAACTACCTCTTTTAGTACTACCTAAAGATCTTCTATATACTAAGTAAGCTAAACGTTATACTTAATGTATTTTCTTACCTACTAGTTATATAACCTAACCTATTTAAGTACTTCCCCTATAAGAATAAGCTTATAAATATTAATAATAATAATAATAATATAAATATAGTAGCTATAGTATAGTATATAGGTAATAAACCCTTAGAACTAAGAAAAGCTACTATAACTATAGTATAAGTTAATAATAGATTTATATAGGAAATTATTAAAGGATACTAAAGTAATAAAAAGCTAAAAAATCTAAAGAATTAGATTTAGTAAATATAGGTAGATAGATATAACTATATAACTTTAGATAAAGTAAAAAGAGACTAATAATTACCTTAGGAAAAGTAATACTAACTCTAGGTAGCTATCCTTTTATAGGAAATTAATAACTATAGACTACTTTTCTATATATTAATAGATAGAATAAAGAGACTCTATATCCTAAAGCTTCTAATAAAAAGGGTCTTTACTTTTACTTATAATAAGAAGTTTTACTTTAGGTATAAAAAAATACTTATAGAACTTTAGAACTTCTATATCTATAGAAAGGTAAAGCTTATTAAAATATATATTACCTATTACTTAGTATACTAAGGTAACTAAATAGATTACTAAAAACCTATTAGATTTTTCTAACTTATTATAATACTTAGTATTCTATATTACACTATATCTATAGACTTTATTACTAATATACTAGAAGTCCTAACTAAAAATAGTTTTTAGGTATTACCTAACTTTAATATATTTAACTACCTCTATACTATAATATATAAGTTTAGTAAGAAAGTTCTATTTATCTTAGGTTACACTAAGTATAAAGCTTACTAGTAGGCCTAAGTATTTTTTTAAACTTTTATATTATATAACTAAGGCCTATTAAACGCTATTATTAGTAATTATAACCTAAACTTTATTTTAGTAGTCTAAGTAGAAATCTTTAAGGCCTTAAAAGTAAGATTACTTATATTTACTATATATTACCTTTAGACTAATAGGTAGAGTAAAAGAATAAATTAAATAGTTAAGATTACTATTTATTTTTATATATATACTAACCCTAATATACTATAGATTAATATCTTACTATCCCTTTAATACTCTCTTAATAACTTACTTATAGTAATAATAGGCTAATTACTAAATAAACTAATACTTAGGTTTTACTTTAGAACTATATTAAAGTATATTAGTAAAGAGGGGATTCTATTAGAATTAATTAACGTATTATATAATACTGACTAGTTAGAAGTATAGACTTTTATTAATATAGTAAAAGTAATAAGAAAGAAGTAATATAACTAATACTATTATCTAGTAAATTTTACTATAAGTAATAAGGTATTCTTTTACTTAGGTAGAAGGTATTTACTTCTTAGAAAACTTAAGAGGAAGTAGTTTTTATAGTGTGTTAGACCTTTCTATATTACTTAGGTAGTTAGGCCTAGCGCTTATAAATTTAATTTACTAGCCTACTAAAGAGTTTACTTAGTAGTATTAATAATATAGTTATAAAAGGCGCTAAAGGGTAAAAACCTATTTAGTTATAAAGAGATCCCTCTTAATCTAGTAAAAGTTAATAGAATAAAGGAATATAAAGTTAAGAGAATTATAAACTATAGGGTAACCTAGAGGAAAGCCTAGCTATTAGTTAAGTATCTTATTAAGTAGAAAAAGTACTTACTAACTTCTAATATATAGAAACCTTATAAGAATCTTAAGCCTAACGCTAGTAACCTTATTAAGACTTATAAGAAAGAATAACTAATTAATTAGGTAACTAAATATATAAGAAAGTAAGAATAAAAACCGGCCTTAGCTAACTTCTTTTAGACCTTACTATAGATATCTATAGATAATTTATAAAGTATTATAAATACTCTAGAGAATCCTATAGCCTCTAATTTAGTTTTAATAATAATAAGGTATTTATTTATTTAATAAAAGTAATAATAACTTATAGAAAGGCTTTTAGCTTATTTTTCTTTATTAAGATATATAGTTTTTATAATAGCTTTTACTAAAATAACTATATTATTTTTCTTTTTAAAAGGAGGAAAAAGCGCCTACTTATAATAGGTAGTTATACCTTCCTTACCTTTAATAGCTAGTAACTAGAAAAAGGTATATTAACTTACTTACTTATTAACCTTTTATTTTTCCCTTTTTTATATACTATTTATTATAAATATAAACCTTATAATTTCTTTAATTTTTATTACTTTCTTTACTTCTATTTACTACTTTTCTCTTACCTATTATAAAGTAATATAATAAGACTTACTCTTTCTTTCTATATACTTTACTAAGAAATATATAGTAAGCTACTATAGTAGATCTCTAGCGGTTTTCCCTTATTCCTAATAATCCTATAAATTAAGATAAAATTAACTTTAACCCCTTTATTAATAATAAGACTACTAAGGCTACTAATTAGACCTAAACCTAGTAGTTATTATACCCCCTAAAGTCTATATTTAAATTAGTTAATATTCTTACTACCTAAAGAACCTTTTCTACTAGAAACTAATACTATAGTAATAATTATAATACTATAGATACTATAGTTATTAATACTAATAAGGTAAATACTAGCTAAGATAAAGACTTTAGTAATAACTTTAAGTTATCTATTTTTTTTACTAATACTAACCTTTATAATATACTTTATAAAATAGAGAAAGATACTAAGGAAACCTTATAATAGATTAAAGACTATAAGGCTAAGCTAAAGCATAAGAAACACGTAAAGCGTTACGCGTTTAAGGTTACTTACTATAAGATAGTTAATAAGTATATCTATACTATAAGTAGTAGCCTTAATAGTACTACTCTTACTAAGATCTATAGTAATATAAAGACTAAGGCCTACCTTACGCTAGGTATACTAACTAACCTAGTAACCCTAAAGAAAAATATAGGTAAAACTATTAAGAAAAATACTTCTAAAACTACTAAAAAGAAAAAGTCTAGTATCCTTAGTTATACTAAGGCTATTAAGCGCTTTAAGGAGGTAGTTAAAGACTATACTAATAATACTTTTATTTATAAGATTTATATCTAGCTAGATAACTTCTATAACTATTATAAGAATAGTATTACTAACTAGTATACTTCCCTTTTATTTAATATATACTTCTACTAAATAGTTACTACCTTTATAAAAAATATACTTTCTAAGTATAAGAAAAATAAGCTTTAGTTTAGTAACTTTCCCTTTTATATAGTGTTAATTAGCTTTACTTTTATATATTAAGTAGAATAAAGTAACTTTAAGGTTATAGGTATTCTTCTACTACTTTAGTAATTAGACTTAATTTCTATCCCTAAGATTATATATATATATAATACCTAAAGCTAGACTATTCTTCTTAATATATTTAGAACTATATTACTAATCTAGATATAAAAGTTAATAACTATATTACTAAGGCTATTATTACCTATAAGATTACTAATATAACTATAGCTACTACTAAGTTATATAAGCTAGTTATTAAGAAGTACTTTAATAGTATTTACTAGATTACTAAGAATCTATATAAAAAGGCTAAGAAATCTAAGTATCTAAAGGCCCTTATTAATAGCCTTAACTATTAACTTTAGAAGCTAATTTAGAAGGTTACCTTACTTAATAAGAAGGCTAATAACCTTAATACCCTTAATGGGTTTAAAGGTAATAAGTTTAAAGTCTTTATTAATAAGGTTACTAGTATAAAAAAGAAACTCTCTAATACTATTAGGGATACTTATATATTTACCTTAGCCTCTTAATCTATTTATACTCTATTAGTTATAATTCCTTAGTATGCTACTAGGTATATACGTTAACCTAACTTACTAGCTACCTTTACTTAAGGTAGTAGTAAAAAGCGCTATACTATAGAAATTAACTTTAGAGATAATAATAAGTAAGAGAGAAATATATAGGATATAGGAGAAAGATAATATATAATATAGTAGATTAATAGTAACTTTCTTTTCTATATTCTAGTATACTTAGAATAAGTGTTTCTTTTAAAGGGGGGTACTTATTATAGAATAAGGTAAATAGATAGGCTAGAGGATAATATCCCTATAGGTATATATATATTTATATACCTATAAAGTATATAATCCTTTACACTATTAACTTCCTTTAGTAGGGAGGTTAACTATAAAAAGACTTTACTTCTAAAACCTATTTTTTATTTTATAACCTTTATTTAGTTTTTTTATTATTACTTACTTCTATTATTCTTTACTTTTACACTACGTTACTTTACTAGATATAGGTGTAATACTTTACTACTATTACAGCCTAGCTATTTCTCTTAGATCTAAAACAGCTACTAAAAGGGCTATATTATAAATACTTATTAGTAACTATATATTAAGACTATTATAGGATTTCTACTTATAAGACTATAAAAGTAATATAATTAACTAGACGTTATATAAATTCCTTATATATCTTAAGAAGAATTATAGTATATAAGTAAAGGTTATTAAGACTAATAGGGAAATACTTTACTATAAGTAAGTAATAAAGATAATTGCTACTTATAGAGTAACTATAGAGTACTTAGTGCTAAATACCTAAGTATAAAATAAAGTAGCTAAGTGTATTACTATAATTATCTACCTTAAGGTAAGATATATAAGAATTAATATAAAATTACCTAAAGCTTTATAGCTAGAGATATATATAGTAGTAACGTACTTATATAACTATATACTATTAGTAGTTAGGGGGTAGAAATCCCTATATTAGGTGTAGTATTTATACTTTAATCTATTTACTAATATTATAAATCTATATATAAAGCCTAATCTTTCTTATATATAAGCGTATAGCTACTAAGCTTTTACCTTAACAGCTAACGCGTAACTTAGGTGTAATAAGTAGAAGAAGTTATCTTTATAAGTATAAATTAGTTACTTAATTAGTTATACCTTAAGTAATTTATATTATATATAGTATTCTATTAAAAATAAAGTATTTACTATATATAATATAATATTTAATAAAAAAGAGAAATTTAATAGGTTAATTAACTACTTACTTAATAAACTATAAGACTAGGATTTTACTACTATTTAGGTGTAAATTAAATAACTTATTATATAAAGTGTGTTAGCCTTATAAGCTAAAGAACTTAATAAGGAAAAAGGTAATATTATTAAAGGATAGTATACTAAGGCTACACTAAGTAACTATAAAGCTTTTAAGAAGAAGTATAGATATTTATAAGTAACCTTTGCTTCTTTACTAACGCCTCTTTTATTACTATTAGCTATATTCTTTAGCGCTTTAGTAAAGCTTAATGTAAGGGGTAAAAGTAATAATAATACTATAAAACACTCTACCTTATAAGTAAATACTATAAAAGATTATAATAATATTATAAAAAACTCTACTTTACCTATATATATATTAGTAAAAAATATACTACTCTTCTTTATTTTACCTATATATATATTAGTAAAGAATATACTACCTTTTTTTACCTTATCTATATATATATTAGTAAAGAATATACTGCTTTTTTCTACTTTACTTATAATATATATATTAGTAAAGAATATACTACTTTTTTCTATTTAGCTAGTATCTAATATATTATTAAATATACTACTTTTTTCTACTTTATATATATAAAATACTCTTAGACGTAAGAAAAGCGTAGACTTTACTATAAGCCTTAGTAAATTAAAAGTAAATATCTTATAAATCTTATTTAAAGCAGCTTTTCTTACTAAGGTAACCTATAAGTAAATAATAGGTAATTTAACTACTATAGAGACTAATTACCCTTATGTTTAGGTAAAAAACCTAATTAGTACTTATTAGTAAGCGCTTTATACTCTTCTATTATATAGTAAGTTAAAAAACTACCTATATAAAAGTAAATTTAAAGAAGTAGAAAAAAGCTACCTATATAGCTATAAAGAATTATAATTATAATATAAAGTAGTATAAAAAAAATCTATAAAGCACTAAGTACTTAGTTACTAATAGGTATATACCTATAAGCTAGATAAGTATAGTAGACTTACTAAATTTAAAGTAAGGCTAGTAATCTATAGTAATTAATAGGTAAAAAACCTATATAATACTTATATAGCTATATTTATAGGTATATTATTTAAAACGCTAATAGTAATTACTATATAATTTAATTTAAAGCTTTTTTAATATAATATAGTAAACACCTTTATTTATATAAAAATTAATAAAACTATATATATAGAGATACTACTAGGCTATTACTATATAAGCTAAATTCTTTAGCTTTAGAAAGCGCTATATAGCTTCTACTAATTACTATTACTATAGTAATAATACTTTAAGAAAAGCTTTTATAAGCTTAGGTTTTACTATATAGCTAGTAAGAATTACTACTAGATAAAAAATAGCCTTATATTTTTCTTTTATATAGATAACTATATACTTACTTTCTACTATAAAGAAAAGCTTACTACTTAAGAAGTAATAGTAGCCTTCTAAAGATAATATTACCTTAAAGGTAGTAGGCTACTTTAGTAGTTCTTAGGTATTATAGTATTACGTAATTAAGCTATAAAATAACTCTAGCTATTATAGTTAGTATACTATAAAAAAGCTATAAAGTTACTATATAGAAATAATATATTAAAATTAACTCTAATAGGTAAAAAAGATTTACTACTTTATAAAGGAATTACCTCTTTATAAGAGGTTACTTACTATTAGTAGAAAATAGAGATAATTTTATATACTATAGTAATAACTTAGCTAGATATTACTTTTATAGTAAGCTAGTTAGTATAATTTAACTATAATCCTAAAGATATTTACTAATAAGTAGTAGACTATATACTAAATTATCTTTATTATTTATAATACCTTTACTTCTTATATAGTATAAATAAAGGTAGTTATAATAACACCCTTAAGGTATCTACTAATATAAGTTTTACTAATAATCTAAATAGAAAAAGCTTATAGGTAGTAGTAATAAAGTTATTTAAAGGAATAGTAATATAGTAAGCTAATAAGTAAAATATAGTTATAATATTAACTACTAAGGTAAAGCTTTTAGCTTTTTTATTTATTATAAAAGAAGCACTTTTTACTAGTTAACTAATTACTACGTTAGGGGTGAAATTACCTATAAAGTATAAGATTATTACCTAACTATCGCCTAGTAAAAAGACTATAAAGTAACCTATAGTTTAAATTAACTATAATAATATATAGACTATACACCTTATTAGCGCTAAGATAATTTAGTTATAGATAAAACTCTACTATATAGATATTTATAACTACTAGCTACACTAAGAAGTTACTAAAGGAAGGATTATTATAAAGTATTAGTAATCTACTAAGATAATAGTAAATAGAATAATAAAGGTGCTTATAGTATAACCTTTTACTAAATTTATATAGTAATTATATATAAGTAATTAATAGGTATAAATTAAAGTAAATTATATATATAAGATAAAGGAAAATAAATTAAAATAAGAAGTAAATATAGTAAAAAATAATATATAGGATATTAATAAATTAGAAGGAGAATCTACTACGTAAAGTAAGGTTAGGCTAGCCCTATTATAAGTTATTACCTTATAAAGAATTAAGTAGCCCTAAGGGGGTGTATTAAATTTAATAAAATGTTATAGTAGTGTATAGTGAAGTACTAGTAAATCTATAGGTAATTTACCTTACTTTATAGGTAAATTAAGCTAATAAGAGGTAGAGGATTTACTACTATTTACCTATTAAGAGATAACCTTATAGGCGAATTTCTACTACAAGGTAGGAGAACACTAGAAGAACACATAAGTCAATATACTGCGAATTAACCCCTATAATCCGCTGAATTTAACAACTTATATCTATGGGATGGCTGGTGGCCCGTTTCTGCCACAGGGCAGCCTAGGTTGAATATTGAGACAGCAGATGGCCTATCGATCTATAAGAAACGTGATGCGAGGCTCTCTCGTTAAAAGATCGAACTTGAGACTTGGGTTCTTAACCTGATATTCTAAGCGTTAGAAGTTCTTGCTAGAACATTGTGTCAGGAATGTGGGCTGTTAAGTCAAGCAACTTGAAGTCTTGATCATAAGCTTGTTGTCCCACCATATGATGATAAAGGTAGAACCAGCTATCGGTTGGTAGTAACCTCATCCTAGACACATAGCACCTGAAGCGCCAGAGATCATTACCATCAAAGCACTAACATTGGTACACTAGATTTATGTAATCAAAGTTCAAAAGGTGTGGCTTCCACTGGCATCTTGTTTACCTAGGCTTTTACTTCGTTCTTATACAGGAGGATGCCGCTATCAATGTCAAGGATGGGTTAAAAGTGGCACAAAAACAAATGTTTACCAAGCCTCTAAGAAGCGGTTTCGTGTTTTGCCTTCTCACAAACCCCTGTATAATCACTTAGAAATTTAGCACAACATCAAGGCAACACTATAGTAATAGCATAGTAGTGGCGGTAATTGCCGAATACAGTTAGAGACCGTCAACCGACCAGAAGGGGGCCGTCAATCTACCGGTAACCCCGCCGTCCCATTCAAGGTTGCCGGGGTTTGACCCGGCGACTATCGTAGTTCTATAACTCACAGGAAAGGTTTGCTGGCCGAGTCATAAACGTCGAGACCAAACACGTGTAGGTCAGAGCAGTCTTGACAGCTGTGAAAAAGTCCATACGGCAAAAATGACTTAGGGTGGTTGTCCCTGTCATTATTACAGACTTTGAGTAGATTTTTCTTACTAGTAGTTTCTTTTCTTTGAATCAAACGGCGGGCAACTGCGAGGATGGCCCAAAACTGACCAGCCCTCTATTCTCAGTGGGCCAGTCATTTCGGTCAGACCGGGTGCATTGCCTGAAAAGCGGAGGGGGCTGGCTGTTAAGCGGGAGGCCCCATTGTACGAAAATTCGATTTAAGGTCGTTTATGATGTGTGTGACATGGGTATGAAAGAAGCTTGATGTAGTATACAGTAACGGAAGACCTCAACCGCCAAAAGAAACCCGTTCCATAGATTGTGTATTACCACTTTTACTCCTGAGTATAGTAGTCTTTTAATATGCATAAATTTCGAAATGACGCCAACAAGGATGTCTATTTCGAATGCTAAAGTAATTGTTACCATATATATATCCCAAGTTGCTCTTATTTCGTGGCGTATTGTTATTCTTTGTCTAGGAGTCCTTCATTCCAACTCCAATACACTATTTGCTTACGTTTCCCTTCATAAGGTGTCAAAGGCCTTACAGTCTACTACTATGTGGTCTCTTGGTCTTTTGACCTTACTTTTAGCTGCTTCCGCTAATGCACTTGTATTCGACTCTGTCTTTTGGGTCGATCGAGGAGATTGGCAATGTAGCAAGAGCCAAGTGAGGATACTGAACAAGGCAATTGACGAGGCTCGACATCTCACTCAGAATGCAGCTCAGGCCTTGTCAGTACCACGCTCTGAGCATTCCCAAGCCTTTCGTCTTTGGTTCGGAGCAAGTAAGTACTTTCACAAGCGTCAAGTTAAATAGCACCAGTACCTACCAGATTACTGATACTAAGTTGGCAGGTAATGCTACGCCTGAGTGGAGAAAGTGGATTATGACTAACCACTTCCAATCGGCGAAAAATAACCTGGTCCGTCCGACGTATCCAGCGGCACTCACTAAGCAGGGTTGGCAGTTCTCAAAGATACGAGGGAGTGGCGTCACTGGAGAATCTCTAGTCTACGCTTGTCCTCCTCCTGGGGATAATATCTGCCATAATCCGAAGTCTCTCGCCGCAGTCCGAAATCCAGGAGCGGGCGGCCGATGGAACGGTCCCACCATGATGATTCTGTGTCCTGCGTTCTTTGAACACCAACGGTCCATCGAGTCGGTGATTCAAGGTTGGAGAGCTGCGGGACAAGTTAGGGGGACGGGGAATGCAGCAATGACGCTTGTTCACGAGTTCCAACACATCCCCAAGGTGACAGGACAAAACGGCGTATGTATCGACGTACAGGATCCCGACACATATGGCGGCTGCTACAGTCCTAATTGGTACGTCGAGCACATGATAATTTCCATTGTATCCTAGAATACTAATGACTGCGCATAGTTGCGCTGGACTCTCTGACTCTCTTAAGGTCCAAAACGCGGAGAACTACAATATTTTCGCGGGATTCGTCTCAGCATGGCCCTACAAAGCAGAAGCCTCATTCTATTAACGCAGATTACGAAAGATGCGTCAAGATATACCGAGCTTACTAGGCAATATTCTAAATATTTACGCCTTGTTTTAAGTTTAAATAACAGGTTCTTAAGGTAGCATAGCTTACTTCCTAACCTTATAATTTATTATGTTTAAGAGTACTAGTGTGTAGGGAGAAGAGAACCTAAACCGTATTGCCGCCGTTACTAACGCTATCCCTTAAGACGCGCCTGTAAGCATCTGATAGATAGCTATGGGAGTAAACCCCCAAGCCAGAACCCGTAGTCAGTTACTCTGATGACCAGTGGCGACAGACGGAAGGAAATTCGAGGGCTGCAGTAATCTTGTAGCCTTTTAGTCTGCGCCCACACCTCCCCCCTGACCCGAACCTAATTCCACCGTACCGTGAAGCTAGTCATAGCCATGCTTTACGCTGCTGACCTTTTGCCTTTCTCCATGCCTACCGGTACAACGTGTCGATACCGTCTGCTCCAGTTTATATGTGGACTCCTGCCGGTGCTACGTCGCTATCTGCTTCTCTGATCACGGCAGCGTTTAACGGGCGATCCCCATGTCAGGTTGCAGACCGTCTCGTCTCAAGTCGGCCGAGTCCACAAGATTTGTTTGATCTGCGTGCAACAGCTCGCCAACTCCTGCCTCCTTTGTTACAGGACTCTCTATACTCACCTGTTCCCCCGAGAAGGCCAAGCATTGACGTCAGTCGATCATTGGAACGCATGATTACAAGCATATTCAAGACGTCGGTATTTTTGGGGACAACCGGGTTCGTCGGACTGCGGGGCAAGGTGCCAATATTTTCCCAATTAATGCTGCAACGGGAGAGTGCCGAGATGAGGAAATTGTACTTCAGTTAAACGGGCACCTCCGTTACGTCGGGGATTAATCCTTTTTCGTCGTCGAGGATGCAAAAGAGTTTCAGGCCTGAGTCCTGCGCTTGATTCGCCGGGCAGCACTCCATACTCACATTGCAGATACTGACAAGATTTGGGCTCAGGGAGTC
Source organism: Colletotrichum cereale (assembly GCA_034509685.1). Lineage (NCBI taxonomy): Eukaryota > Fungi > Ascomycota > Sordariomycetes > Glomerellales > Glomerellaceae > Colletotrichum > Colletotrichum cereale. The sequence goes on along the minus strand of JASUDE010000741.1, from coordinate 3,585 downwards.
AATGACGGCCCTCATGATATCATCGTTTTAATCCATCTTGAACGTTGAGAATAACCGTTTCTCGGCTAAAAGGCTTTGGTTGGTTGGCGTGTCATGGCCAAGATGGCCGAAACGATAACATATTAAGCAATATACCTGAACATAGTATTTGGCGGACTGGCTAGTGCCAAACTCAAAAGCGCCGACGAGTGCTACTCATGGGCTTGATAACTTGTAGTAACAGATTGGCATCCCGATATTGTTCAAAACAGCCGAGAAATTAGACACAAAGTGAGTGTTGCTTCGGCTTTTGTCAAAGTTTTTCGACCCCGGACTCTCCAGCATCAGGGCATGGGAATATGGGCGTAGAGTTGCAGCCTAAAGAAATCACGAGGCTAGAAGAACCGCAGAAGGAATGAGCCAGAGTCGTGATCGCGACTCCCATAGGCTGCGCATGTTGTTTTAACAGATCAAGCATATCCGCAGCAAGGCAACCCCCAGGACCGGTACGTTATTCGCCAAGGACTGCCTGTAGACCACCAGACGTTTTTGCGACCTGCCAAGAGCTTCCCCCGAGTAGCACCAAGACTGGAGCATCTTTGTCTGTTTATACCGATGGGGGTACCGAGATCGTGGGCGTACAACCGCTGCATCGCTCGCACCGATGCGGCATGATGAAAAAGACAAAAAAAGAATAGAGGAATAGAAAAACATAAAAAACAAACAAAGCTCTCCACCCGATAGTTCGGGCATGCCAAGCTGGGGCGTTTTTACGAGTTGTGTGGCACCACGGCCATAAAAAAACCCTGACACAAGAGTTTCCGCGAAAGATTTACCGGGTTTCGCGCTTATTTCTTAAATTTTCATCTTCTTAATTCCCTTTTACCTGATCAGGGTTATGCTTTTCCCGCCTTTTTTTTTTTTTCCAACACCTTAATCCTAACCTTGAAGTGTTGGCCGCCGCCCGCTCGTGACTTACGAGGTGTGATGACGAGGCCTGTCAGAGTGACTTGGAGCTTAACCTTGACGGGAACCTAGATAGATTGCATGCGGGTCTCCCAGCAGGAAATGCACCGAGATTTTCACTCGCTCGGGAGATTTTGGACGGAAAAGAAGGAAAAAGCTTGCGTGGGCAGGCTTTTTGTCCCTCGGGCGAGCCAGCGGCGGTGGGCTTCTGAGCGAGGGGATAAGACGAAACCCCCGTCACGAATCAAGATATGGATGGGTTCGCGCAACTATGATCTGACAAAAAGTCGAAAGCTTAGTTTAGACGCATCAAGATTAACCTCAAGGAATGGAGTGGCTCCTTTTCGGCGGACTCGCACCGAACATCCCTCGCGAGTTTAGTCCTAAGAAATTCGGGCCGTATGGGAAGTTAGTGCCGAACAACGGTCGTCTCAGGAAATCCCTCGCGGCCTCCCCCCCGTCCCATCTTTGGCCCCCCCTTGTCCCTCAAGGCAAAAGAGCTCTCCAAACCACCTTAACCCGTTTTACCTTCTTTTGCTGCCCCCTGTCCTCTTCGGCCCAATGGCAACGAGGAGCACCAGACTCTCGGCGGTCCAGCGGTCCAACGGTCGTAACGCACGCCACTTACCGCCAGGATACCTAGACCTCAACTGTCTCGTCCACACATGCCCTCTATAATTAGCTCTCACAAGTTTCCCTTGCTCTCCCGCGTTTAAGGTTTTAGGTTCGCGAATTCATGCCGTCCGGGCAACATGCACGGCGGCGCTCCAACCAAGATCGCCAGCACCCCCTAGTGGTCGAGATCGAACCAGCCTAAACCCGAGACTTGATGCGTGGCCGTGATTTTGGGGCGTGGGCGTGGGCGTAGGCCATCGATCGTCGGCTTTGGCGAGGCGGAAGCAAAACACACCCATGCTACATGTCGTTCCCTGGGTAAATGGGGAAAACGAGCATCCTAATACCTAGTATGCAATATGCAATGGGGCTCCAAGCTGCGCCTTTCCGGGCGGGTTTGGTTCGAATTCTTGGATGGCCTCTGCGGCGGCCCGGCACCCGATCCCACTGCCTGGCGCAGCGTGCTGTATGATGACACCAAGACGCGCGTACAGCATGCTGCTGCTGCTGCTGCTGCTACTACTACTACTGCTGCTACTACCTCTACTGTGTACATGGTATGCCACAATCCCCTAAAACGATGAGCTCGGCGCCGGTACCCACCCCCACTCTCCCGTATGCGCCCCGCCCCGCCCGGCCCCAAGACCCGTTTGGCCGGTCCGAGGGCCCCTTGGACTGCCCGGGGCAAAAAGTCCAAGTATAGAGAAGTCGCCTTTCATACATCAAACATTGGTTCGGCTGTTCCCCCTGCTGTTTCTGTTCCGTATGACCTGGGCGGCCGCTTACTACTACTGCTCTTGTGGGAGAGTGGATATTACGTTCCCGCCTCACCGTCTGGAAAAGGCCAGAGAATCCCGGTGCAGTGGCCGTTTTCAGCCTCACCCCTTGTATGGCCAAGACGGCTGTGTAATTCGACCAGTTGTAAGGGCTGATTGGAACTGTTTAATTCCGTTCCGCCCCCCTTCCCGTTTCCCCCACTTGAGCCTGGCCTTGTTTAGCCATTCCGAACCCCCCTTGGCAGAGAAGCAGAGCGCATCACGGCCTGCAGGCAACCACATGGTCCACTCGTTCAAAACTCGCCAGCGGGCACGCCAAGGGGCGGTGATGGGAAAGTAGCGAGGTTGCCAAGTGACAAGAGAGGACTCTTTCTCGTTACTGTCGATCTATCGACCGAGGACTTTGGGGGGAATAGGAACCACGCGGACAAGGGCCCGAAACGAACCGCATCCCTTCTGACCCCCCTCGGCACAAACTGCCTTCCCTCCTGTTTCCCTCACGTTGGACCCAACCCAAGCCGCTGGGACTCTCACCGTCTACGCTTCTTTAGCGGAGCCCAGAGTCGGCAAAGACTGCTGGGCCTGACCACCAGGTGCCGTCCTCTGAACCAGCCAGACGACGATACGTACGCCATGCCCCGTTATCCATTGATGGGGAAGGAGACGGTCTAGCTTCCATTACCAACGGATCACCAACCCGCCCGAGGGTTGAATCGTGAACGGGCCTACTATGTAATGCCCTCGGGCGTGAAGCCGGTTGTGGAATTGAGGTCCCCAGTCGTGCGCCGACGCCGCTGACTTGTAAATTTGCATCCTCGTTTGCGTGTTTGGGTGCTCCACTGTGCTCGATTCCCATACTACTGCGTACTTAGTATGTGCAGCCGATGCCACGTTTCTGCCTCCAACGTCCGATTCATTGGCAATCTATCCTCACGCCGCGATTGGTCTTTTCGACGGGGGGAGGTTGTGGATCGACGTTCCGTTTACGATTCGTGGCTGGCGCTGGATTATTGTCAAAAAGGGGGGGGGGGGGAACAAGCGCGAAATAGACTCGCTCGTCATGGGGGGAGATGAAACTGCATATCGCGTCTTGGCATCCAAACCGCGCCGAGTTCAACAGATGTCGGTCGAGTGGTCGGCGTGACGGAGGGGAGGGCAAGTTTTGTCGACCCCGTGAGATTGCCAGATGACGGAGCTCGCGCCCGGGGAGGGGGGGGGGGGGTTGTTTGGTAGCCAATCCAAGAGGCGG